>JAJPUD010001869.1:359128-379563 GCA_023553655.1 Myrmecobius fasciatus
TTTTTTGCTGAATTTAAGAATACCATGGTCTTAATAAAATTATAATATGAAAATCTGTTCAAAGGAATTAAAAACTAGAGGAACAATATTATTTGGAGAGGTAGGGGAATTGTAAAAATGGACCATAGATGGAGAAGATCTGAGAAAAAAATTGTAAGCTAACAACATGTGCTTTCTGGTTAGCTACAAAGTACTTTTACAAGGTATTTAACTTGATAGTTTAAAAGCTTTATAATCTCTGTATAATGTTTTGAGTTAAAGTTGAGTTCCAATATTGTGCTTCAGTGAGTCTTTTTTTTGGGGGGGGGAAGGAAGGGAATGCATTTGAAAATGAAAAATAAATGTTAGACTCACTCATTTAAGAACAAATTTATGAACTAATTAAGTTTAAGATTTTGTTCAGTTATGACTCTGTGAACCCATCTGAGGATTCCTCAGCAAAGACACAGAATTGTTTTGCCATTTTCTTTTCTAGTTCATTTTATATATGAGGAAACTGAGGCAAACAGGGAGGATACATGGCTTAAATATATAATCTTCTCATAAAATAGAAGAGAACTTAATAATGAAATTGTTGAAAGTGAGAACCAAACGTGTTAGTAACTAAATCTAACTTCGGATAAAACTATTCCATAGCCTTTCTATAGTTTGTCAGAATGTTAGAATGAACTATAAGGATAAACGTATAAAGAGATGTAAAATGCAATCTGCTGAAATACAGAATTCTACTGGCATTACAATTAGTCTGCAAAAAGTTACTATAAGTAAGCTTTAGAAAGCGATGACATGAATGTGGCATTTTTTTCTGGGCCATGAGATTATATAGGAAACACATCAGTGCACAGATACAAAATAACATTTCATTTCTGATTGCATTATATTATTAAAAAAAAAACAAAAAACAAAACAAAACAAAACACAACACTCCACAGTTTTGGACCAGTATAAAATAAGTGGAGTCATGTTAATGAATGTGATAAAAAGGCTAATGAGTGCATAAAACAGGTGAAGATACAAGTCACTTTGGGGGCACATTTATAAATCAATGCATGTTTACAGGACACAACTGAAAGACCACTGAGCAGATACCCAGGTTTCTCTACTTTTCATAGGAATAGTAAACTAAGATTTTCCTCCCCTGCCTGTATATTAAAAAATGTAAAATGTTTGCAACTAATCTATTAAGTTCTAAGTCAGGGCTTCTCAAACTTTTCCCATTCGTGACCCCCTTTTGCCCAAGAAATTTTATGACCTAGATATAAATACACAAAATAAACATTTACTCATAATAAATAATAAACCTACAACCCTCACATTTAGTTGCACAATCCCCTAACCATGACCCAGGGTTTTAGAAACATTGCTCAAAGCAACCTGAAGACAAGGACTAAGTTGTTTTGTATCCTTGGTACCTAATAGAGGGTCTTACACGAAGTAGGCACTTAATTAGATTTTAGAAGGTACAATACCATCAGAAAACATGCTTGAGAACTTTTCAGTAAGATCAAGAACAAAGCATTATATGATGAAGATCCATGAATGCTGTAATAATCTCTTTATACTTACCCTTTGAATTAGCATTACCACTACTAGGTTTTTAACCCAAAAAGATCAAAGAAAAACAACCTTTATATATAGATTTATAGAAGCTCTTTTTGTGATGGAAACTAAGCTGGAAACAACAGGCCTATAAATGTAATAGCATATACTATTTATATACTATTCTTCTCAAAGAGATAATGAAAGGAATGGTTTCAGAGAGACCTGAGAAAACCTCTGTGAACTGATGCAGAACACAGTGAGCAGAACCAGAACCATCCATTCAAAGACTACAGTAATGCAAAGGAAAAGAATTCTAAGAGACTTAGGAACGCAGTGCATTGACTAATAATGATGTCAGAACACTGATGATGAAACATGCTTCCTACTTCTTGGCAGAGAAGTGAGAAGATATTTCCTACAAAGGTAATGTGTAAGTTTTTTTTTCTTTGCTTGACTATACTAACTTGTTATAATGGTTTCTATTAGAGTACTGTGAGAATTCACAGGTATTGGTTAGTGATACAAAAGGAAAAAAAGTTTTTATATGTTTAAATACACAAAAACCTGTACTAGTGGAAATTCATTTTCTATATAATCATCTATTTTCTGTTTTATGTATCCTGTCATTGGTAGAATTGCAGTTTAACAAATTGGTACTTTGTTTCACTATAAGTTATTTCTTAAACAAATATCCAAATAAATCCTTCTCTTATCAAATGTCTTGCTGAAATCTAGGCATATTCTCAATAGGATTTCCCTATATCAACATAGCAATTATGTCACAAAGAATTGTTATTTCTTTCTCTAGATACCGACAACTATTTAATATGTTCAATTCCCAGGTTCTGAATAACTTCATTTATATATTTACAAATACTACCTTCTCTCCAGAATACTAAAACTTTAACTAGTTTAAGAATACTTGTTATTAACTTCATTCAGTTCTTACCGTAGTTACTTTTTAAAATTTCCTCAGCATTTATTCCATTCTAATCTCCACCATATCACAAGGTACACACACACACACAATGTAACTTCTCTTATGAGTACATATTTTTCAATTGTAATTAAACCCAAGGATCTTGGGGAATACAAATCCTTTCCCCAAATCTTCCAGCCCAGACATTACTGACAAAAAAATTATTGTAAATAATGGGTTTACCTTGTTCACCACCACCAACTACCAACGGGCTGATAAGCACAAGAATCCTAAAAATGACAGCACCTCCCATTTCTACTTCCAGCTTAGCTTTTCACAGCCATAATTTGAGAAAACAACTGCTGTACAGGATTTAGCTATTCCCACCAACTGCCAACCAACTGCCACATACAGGGCAGACAAGCCAATTTTGCTAAAATAGCAGAGCTCTCTGAAGAAGCTGCAGGAGATGAAATGCACCAAGCAAATCCAACTCCCACCATCATCTTGAAGGCCATCTTTTCTAACAACTGGATCAAGGCAGAGGACCCTGAACCCCAAAGCCTTGAAAATAGCAATGTGTGTTTCCATTCTGCTATTGGCTTCCGCTTTATGGGAGAGTTCATTCCATTCACATTCACAGTTAAAATAACTAATTCTGTATTTCCTGCCATCTTATTTACCCTAGGTTATGCTTTTCTCTTTCCTATTCCCTTTCCCTCCTCCCTAGTACTCTGTTTTTGATAACCACTCCCCTCAAACAATCCTTCCACTTTAGAGCCCCACCCCCTTTTTTACACCTTTCCCTTAATTCTTATGTTTTCCCTTCTATTAGTCTATTCCCTTTCTTTTCCCCGTTCCCTCCTGTTTCCTTATAAGATAGGACAAATTTCTTTTTGATACCCAATACATCTATTATTCCCTCAGAGCCAAATCTGATGAGATGGAGATTAACACAATTCTCATTCCCCTTCCTTCTCCCCCCCCCAATCATTATAGGTTTTCTTTGCCTCTACATGTGATGTAATTTCCCTTATTTTACCTCCTTTTCCTCTTCTTCCACTGTTATCCCTTTTCTACCTCTAATTTCTCTTTCAGATTATCATATCATAATAATCATAAAATCACAATAATAACAATAATCATAACATAATAAAATCATAAAATCAACCCTTATTGTATAAGTACCCACAGCCATCATTCTGAAAAGCAACCTTTATGTAGATTCTCTTGTAGGTATTAAAGAATGTCTATTTAAGAAAGTCTTTGCCATTAAAGGATCTGGCACTGGTTCTATATCAGAAATTGACATTTTATTAGTAGAAATGTTATTTTAAATGATGCATTACCATCTGCATAGTCATTGCACCCTAAATACCATGGGACTTTCCATCTGACTTCTGACTGGCTGAAGCCTTCCACGTGTTGGCTCACAATTTAAATGTGACCACTCCGGAGAAGAGGGGTTATCTTTTCTACTGATATTCAAAAGTGCTTGGCACTGTAAGCACAGTATAAATTCTTTTCTTTCTTCTTCTTTTTTTTTTTTTGCTGAGGCAACTGGAGTTAAGTGACTTGCCCAGGGTCACACAGCTAGGGGAATGTTAAGTGTCTTGAGGCCAGATTTGAACTCAGGTACTCCTGACTTCAGGGCTGGTGCTCTACCCACTGTGTCACCTATCTACCCCTGTATAAATTTTTTCATTCTTTCATTCATCTGATTTCATTAGTAAAGCTACTTTCCTCCACTGAATTCAAACCATTCTAATCCTAGACATCTATGCAGATTTTTGTTCATGTCTTTCTATAAATCTTCATAGAACAATAACCCAACCTACAAGATATTCTCTTAATTCCATTTTTCTTTCCATTATACCACTTTCAAGTAATCCTGGGTTCTACTCCAGACTTTGCAACTAAATCACAGTGACAGGTACCAAGTCACAAACTTTAAAGTTCAATTTACCCAATTCTACCCCCCCCATTTTTCCAATCGGATGTACAAGTCTCTTTCTACAGAAAATTTATTTTTATATATTTTGAATCCTCTTTGATATTCTGCTGGATACGAGACAATGTTTTGTTTTATTTTTCTTTTTTTCTATTGGCTTTTTTATTTTGTATTTAGCTCAATAAAAAAAAAAGAAAAAAAAAAGGTGTGGTCAAGAAAAACAAATTCCCACATTGGCCATATTCAAGAGTGTTAAAAGCACTACTGGTTCTCCATTGTCTTGGATGGTCACTGTACTGATCAGAATGGTTGTTGTAATGGTCTAAAATGGGTTGTCTTTGAGCTAACTTCGTCCTGTATCAATTCATAAATTTTTATCAGTTTCTCCATCATTTCTTATGGCTCCATAGTATTCAAAATTATCATTCAGGACTTCATCACTACTACTTCCACTCTTCTGCCAACCCCCCCCAAAAGTGACAAATGTCCTTATCTAAGCCAAAAAATGCTATTAACTATGCATATACAAAGTGGCTGATAAAAGAAAAGCCCTATAGATAGGGACCATAATACTATAAATATAAAAAGATCTGACAGCCCCCTTTTCAGTTAAAAAAAACAAAAACAAAAAAACCCAAATAAGTGCCCATCAATTGAGGAATGGCTTATTGTGGTATATGAATATAATGGATTACTAAACAATTAGGAAATCTTAACTGAACTAGAATAAAATGAGCAGGATAAGAACAATTTACACATTTATCATAATAATTTAGAGCAAAGTCACTTAAAAAACATAACTGAATGTCAAGATATACAAAGGCATTAATATATAATTCTAAAAGCACTATGTAGGTGCCTACCAGGAGTCAGGCACTAAATTGCTTTTTTACAAATATCTCTTTTGGTTTAAACACTGCAAGGTAAATCAACTATTGATTTTAGAGCTGAGAGATTAAGTGACAGAGGTTAAGTGACTTGTAGAAGATCAAACAGCTTTAAAAAAGTATCTGGATTTGAACTCAGGTCTTTCTGATTCTAGGCACAGGCCTTTATATACCATGCCATCCAGGTCTGTAGATAGTGTCCAATTAAATGACACAAACAAAAATATTTAAATATAGGAGGAAAATAGTATACTCACTGGCTCTCAGGAAAAACAAGGCCAGTAAGTGAATGGGCAAAGTAGCACAGTAAAGGACTAAAAGGGAAAAGGTGAAAAAGTCAATAGTGGTAATGGGTCTCAATAAATTATTTTTTTCCTATGAAGGAAAGGGAAGGGAGAAGAAATGGTTGTTAAAGAATATAAGGAAGTCTATTATTCCTAAAACCTCAGAGTATCGATCAATAACCTCTGAGATATTGATTAGCTTATCACTCTTTTCCTCTGAGTTCTGGCCTTTACTTTTTTTTTTTTTTGGAGGGGGGGGCGCTGAGGCAATTGGGGTTAAGTGAGTTGCCCAAGGTCACACAGCTAGGAAGTATTATGTGTTTGAGAGCAGATATCAACTCAGGGCTGGTGCTCTATCCACTGTGCCACCTAACTGCCCCAGGCCTTAACTTCTAAGAGAAACCTCAAGACTATATTTCCCCAATTAAAAGATTTCCTTAAGATGAAGATCTTTGCTAAATTCTTGTCAGGACAAAGCCCACTAGAAGATTATTCTTCCCCCTTATACTGTATCTTCCCTTCATTGACCTCTTCGTCCTTATTCTAACAAACTGGCTAATCTGTTAACTCCTCTATGGATCTAACTTGCCAATAAATGGGCATACCCTGCCCTCATGGAGTATTTCCTTCCTACTGGGTAACTGAGTTCCACTGAAATTTGTCTTTCATGTGCTTCCCACTCTATTTCATATTTAACAGTTCTGGTGTCTATTGCATCCTTCATTTTGCCTGTAAGTTATACCGCTAAATAAATCTACCTTCTGCCAAAGAGAATGGCCATGGTGAATGCCATATGTTTTTTTCTTTCCCAAACTAGGAATTGCTTCCTGATTATGGGTATATTCTCCTGGTATTTGGTATTGATTACACTAGTTCTGAAAGAACATCCTGCCTTAAAAGGGGAGTCAGAACATACCTGACATCCAAAGGAGTGGGAGGATGTAGAGCCAGATTTCAAGGAAAAGTAGTGAGTAGTGATCAGCTGCACAATCAAGGACACAGGAAACTTCTTAAAGGGCAATACTGATGGAATATAGCTTGTAGGGGAGACAGCAATAATTTTAAGGTTCTGTGACTTTGAGGTGTTTCTGGTGTAACAATCTATCAGTGAGTCTAAAATCTTCTGGCTTTAGAATGTGTGATCCTGAGGTCCTCTGTCTGATCTAAGAATGCTATTGTTCTGTCAATGATTATAAAAGTCTTCTGGACTAAGAATGCAGTATTTCTTCCCTTAAACTTTAGGGAAGATATTAGTGATCTTGAGACTCTAACCTTACTACTGTTCTGAGAATCTTGCCAGTCAATGAAAGTCAGACACACTGGCACTCCTCAATTCTACCTCTTAAGTTATAAATTAGCATATCAATGACATGAACTGGATAAATTTGTCTTCTTGCTCTAGGTGTTTTGCTAAATTCATTTGGAATTTTGTCAGCATCAATGACAACTACAATAAATTTTGCCCCTTGACTTGGAGATGGGTTCAAGCCTGCAAATTCTTTCTGTGACCCCCCAACCTTTTGGGAGTCTCTTTCCAACCTCAGAAATACTGCAATCTACTTTCCTGAGTGGATACTTTGAAGAGTGAGGTGCAATAAAAAATGAGGTCTAAGGAAAAGAGATACAAGGCATTAACATAGAAATTGCTTAAAAGAAATGTCAAGTCACCTTAGAAGCTTTAATTCTGTTAGGAGTACTGACCAGAGATTAAAAAGAGAAATGAATGTAAATATCATGACTCAGAATGAAATGAAATAAATTTCTAAACAATACAATTTTAATTAAATCTAGATTAATTAAGCAAAATTACAAAACAAAGGAAAAGCCTTACACTTGAGGCTGGGAGTTAGGTGTAAGAAAAGCTGGCAGGAATGTTGTAAAGTAGACACTTTTTTTTTTGTTTTGTTTTTTAAACAGAAGATGTGGGAGAAAAAAAACCTCCAACATCAGAGACAAATAGAAGCAAATACAAACCTCACTTACATGACTGTTGAATGTGAACGGATTAAAACAATCCAATAAAATCAAAAAGTGGCAGGCAAAACCCCACAATATGCTGCTTTAAAAGAAACACACCTAAAAATCAAATATTTAGAATAGTCAATAAACATTAATTAAGCTCCTACCCTATGCCAGGCATTGTGTCAAGTGATGGGAATACAATAAGAGGCAAAAGACAACTCTTGCTCTCAAAGAATTCATAATCTAATGGAGGAAACAAGCAAGAACATATGAAAAAACAAATAGGATAAAATAGAAGACAAGAGGGAAGGCACTAATATTAAAAGGGTTTTGAGGTTTCTTGGACAAAGTACAATTTTAGCTGGCTTGAAAGAAGTCTGAGAATTGGAGGTAAGGAGCATTCCAGGGGAGGAAAAACCCAGAGAAAATGTCTTGGCTGAGAAATGGAACATCTTGAACATTTAAGAAGGTCATTGTCACTGGGATCAAGAAAGAATTTAGAGAGGAGAGTAAGGTGTAAGAAAACTAAAATAATGTGGGAGTGAGAAGATGAGGGCATGAAGGGCTTTGAACAAACAGGATTTTCTATTTGATTCTGAAGGAAACAGGGAGATAGGTGGCTTTGTATTTACAAGTTGGAAGAATGAGAATGAGAAAAGTCTACTAGATTCAGCAATTATAAGATCATGAATAATTTTACAGTAAGAAGTTTCCATGTAATGAAAAAGCAAGAAGCCAGACTGGGAAAAAAATGAGAAGACAAAGTCCTGGTATTTATTTTACAAGGCCTTAAGAATGAATTAAAAATAATGAAGATGGAAGGATAAAGTGAGGGTTTTTGAGGATGGGGAAAATATGGACAAGTTTTGTAGGCAGTAGGAAAATAAGGAGATAGGGAAAGTAAAAATAAGTGATAGAGTGGGGATGACAGAAGAGGCAATCTGTTGAGGATGAGAAAGACTGGGACCAAGTAAGAGAAAGAAGTTAACCTCACTAAGGCATAAAGTTACCTGATCTTTATGAGACAGAAAGTGAAGACAGAAGACACCTCAATGTTACAACATGAGGAAGGTTTGAAGAGGAATGAAAAGGAAGAAAAGGCAGAACAGGACAGTGAGCTGATAGTAGGTTCTAACTAGCAACAGTGAGAACCCAGTTGAGTTTGTAGAACATGCATTTATAATGGATCCCAATTAGAATAAATTTATCATTTTTCTTCTATGTAGAAATAAAGGTAGCATAAAATGGAAGTAATAATCTAAAGTTCAAATAAAAATGAAGTGTATGAAACAAAATTTACTATTGTCAGGTATAATAAAAAAAAAAAAGCAAGTGGGCTACAATCTCTGACAAAGTAAAACCAACATTTTATTAACATTCTAAAACAAGAAAACAATGCCAAAACGTATAAACAAATCAATAAACTCATTTATGTTTCAATCATCTTAACTGAATTACAAGATACGGCAGGAGATTTTAATATCCCCCTTTCAATTTGGGGCATGCTGAATAAACAAAGGGAAAAGTATAGAATTCAATAAATTTAAGTGCTAAAGAATATATTTCTCAGTATCATATAGAACTTTTAAAAATATCAGTCTGATATACATTTAAAATATCTAAAAAGTTCTTGATTCGTATACATAACCTATTCTTAATATATTCAAATATTTATGATTGCCCATCAATGTTAAGTCATAATATACTGAAATGGATGTGATCTAATTTATTCAGGAAAATGAATTTTACCTCTTTTTGAATCTTCCAAAAGATGTAGATTCACAGCCCACTCATGTCTGCTCTTCCTGTGACTCTCAATGTCCTCCTCCAAAGTCATTGCTTGTTCTGGCCAACATATCTTCTCAGGTTATATACAATTTGCTGAGAATATTCTTTACTCTTGCTTTTCTTTGTATTCCTTCTTTGGTCATTATAACCTGGTCACAACTTCACTTTTTTGTGCTACCACTGTGTAATGATGCTTATCTTTAGTTCTTTGGATGTGGCAAATCTTACTGACAAAGGGCAAAACTCCTTACAATCATGACTCCAAGTGGGAGGGGGAGTCACAAAATTATGATTTATTAATAGTAAATATTTGATTTGCACACTTATTTTATAAATTTACATACCCAAGGTCATAAAAATTTCTTGAGCAAAAAGGAGTTGTGAGTGGAAAAAATTTAAGAACGCTTTGACACAAAGAGAAATAGGCTTTTCTTCAGGAGCTTTCAAATAAGGAAAAATACCTGCTTTAAGTATGAATAGAAATAATTTAGCAGGCTTAAGAAAGTAGTAGGCTAGATGCTCAGCTAAGATCTTTCCTGATTCCAGGTGAATGTGGATCAAACTAAACATATTAGATGAGCTTTGAAAGGTCACAAAACCCACCAAAAATCCAGTAACTAATCTATAGCACAGCGTGCTACAGAGTACTAAGAAATCAGTCTTGTGGAACAAATTATCTATTGGACTGACTCAGAAGCTGGAAAACTAAAGCCTTGAACTTGTTGGGATGAACATTTAATGTCATTTTAAATTTTGACAATATTCTTCCCAGGGACCAAGGTGATAGGTGGGTTGCGGCCATGCTTCCGGGGGTAGAGAGGGAATAGAGATTATTTTTATAAATCTGTCCTAGCAACATTCTCAGTAAAAATAAAAGCTATGGAAAGAGAAAAAGGAAAAAGACCTTGCTGTTTTGGGAGCTGTTATGCCATCAGACACTTGACACTTCATAGCTGTGTGACCCTGGGCAAGTCATTTAACCCCAATTGCCTCTGCCAAAAAAAACAAAAAAACAAAACAAAACAAAAAAAACACGTCTCTGATGAAGAATGCAGAGAAGCATGGAAAGTTTTATGTGAACAAATGCAGAGCAAAATATGCAGAACCAAGAAAACAATATACATTATGATCCAAGACAATTCCAACATACCTGGGATGGAAAATGCCATCTGCAGAGAGAGAACTATGGAGCCTAAATGCAGATTTAAACATGCAATACATGCAAAGAAAGTTTAAAATATTCACCTTTGCAAAACTTTGCTTTCCTAATTTTTCTCCCTCTTCCCCCCTTCATTTCACTTTAATTTTTTTTTTAAATTTTTTATGCTTCTCCCCTTTTGCTCTTATTTTTCTTTCACAACATGACTAACTGTACATGTACAATCTGATTGCTTTCTGTCTTGGGGAGGGGGAAGGTAAAGGAAGGGGAAAAATTTGGAATTCACAATCTTACAAAAATGAATATTGATGTGCAGAAATGTTTAAACAGCACTTTTTGTAGTGGCAGGGAACTGGAAATTGATTGGATGCCTATCAGCTGGGGAATGGCTAAATAAGTTATGGTATATGAATGTAATGGAACATTATTGTTCTATAAGAAATGATCAGCAGGATGATTTCAGAAAAGCTTGTTAAGACTTACAAGAACTGAAGCTAAGTGAAGTGAGCAGAAACAAGAGAACACTGTACACAGTAACAAGATTATATGATTTGGCTCTTTTCAACAGTTTTCTGCATCTTTATTGTTATTGTTCTATGTTGTAGCTAGTTTGGTAGAGATACATAAGTAATTCTCTTGGACTTGCAAGAATTCAAGTAAATCTATTTTCAGTTCTTACTACGTTAATTCTGCTCTTGGTTAATTCATTTATATATTTTATGGCTTTGTCCAGAAATCCAAATCCCGTTCTTAGATACACTTAATAACCAGTTATTAACTTTAGCAATATTTTCTAATCAAGAGAAATGGAATGAAATCCCATCTCAAAGATGTTCTGTATGATGGAAGGTGTGCAAGTCACTTTAGCTCTAGAAGCCTTTGTTTTATCTATAAAATGATAATTATACTTGTACTAATAACTTATGGAACTATGAAGTGAAATGCTTATTCAAAAACTTTTAAGCCATTACTGGTAAATATCTGATCTATGTCATTAAGGTCCTATCATTGTTATCTGTTCTTATATCTATCTATTTCTTCCTATGTCCACTTCCACGGTCCTATTACAGGTGCTAATTAATCCCATCTCTACTGTTTTCAGACTATTCTACTATACTATTAGCTATATGTTCCTCACCTTCCTACCTCCATGCCTTTGTCAGTGTTTTTCTCTACATACCTTACCCACTGCTCCTACCTCTGTCTGTTGAATTTTTAACTATTTAACAAATCCAAATGCTACCCCCCAAAAGGTAGCCTGCTCCTTCCTTCCGAGAGGTTTACAATAAAATTAAAAAAAAAAAATCCTACAGTAAAATCCAATGCAAAGCTCTTTTACCAATATATCTCGGTTTTTTTTTTTAACATAAAAGGGTAAATACAAAAAAACCCTTAACATACGAAATTGCTGCTCCAACAAAAAACCCATTAAAACAGTAGCACTTTGTTACTTGTCCTGAATAAGGTAATTTGATAAATAAATGATTATATAGGTTCTAGATTTATAGAGTCAGAACTGAAAAATACCTTAAAGGTAACAAGGGAAACCCCCTCCACCCTCCACTTTATAGTTGAAGAAACCAGAAAGAAAGATTTAAGTTGAAGGTCAGCCTACTAACAGTACCTGAATGGAATTTGAATCTAGATCCTCCTGACTTCAAGTTCTCTTTCCTACCAATTTATTCATTCTTAGGAGGTCTATGTTATGTATCTTGTAGAAGGTAAGGTAGGTGAAAACAGACAGTAAAAGAACAAAAAAGAAAATAAAACTTAACTGACATTCTCTGGCACACTTAGTGCTATTTCATGACAATTTCTAGGCAATACAGCTATGGCTGAGAACAAAGTCAGTATGCTTCAGGTTGAATAATCTAAATGTGTGTATTCTAATTAGTAATAATAGTGAGAAAACCAAAATATTCCTTACCTGTCTTTTTAGACAGGAATTACAACGAAGTTCCTTTGCACTTAACTATATATGCAGAAACATTAATAGGAAAAAATAAGGAACAATTGAATTGCCTGAATTTATTTTGTTGTTATTTCAGTTGGGCCTGACTTCAGATACTTGAGTGGTTTGCCATTTTTTATTCCAGATCACTTTACAGATGAGGAGACTGAGGCAAACAAGTTTAAGGAATTAGTCTAGGCTTACAAAGATACTAAGTGTCTGAAACCATATTTGAACTCAGAAAGTTGAGTCTTCCAGATTCCAAGGCCAGCACTCCATGCACTTTGGCGCCACCTACCTGCCTATGAGAAAAGATAGTCAGGTTTTATCTGTATCTGAAATTGGGATAGGAACCACTGAACTTCTAAAGGAACTGTTATAGCCCCACAAAGTAGTATAAATTAACCTTAGTACTTAAAATAAAGGGGACTTCCCATCAAGGTTCAAATTATCTTTCATGAAACCTTTCTGATTCTCCCAGATGGAAGTACTTGTTCCTTTCTTTAATTTCTCACAGTATCTTCTTTTTTTGGGAGGTAGGGGGAAAGGGGATAGTTGTTTTGACTTACAATTAAAATGAAAATAATTCAGAAGAAGCAAACCAAAAGTTTTTAATAGGAAAATACTAACTTAATATTTATTACTAATATTTTAGTATTAATACTAAAACAATTTTGAAGTATTATTCTCATACACTTCAAATTGAAAAAGGCAACTAACAGAATAAAATCACTATTATTGGACTTCGAAGAAAAAGACCCTATTACTATAGTTAGATCTGGGAACTGTGACAAAAATTATGCTATAATCTTTGACCTAACTAGTTTTACTAGAACTGTATCTTAAGACAATTATTTAAGAATAAAGGGAGGATAAAAGATATTAGCATGCACACGTGCGTGCATACACATACATACACGCACGCACACGCACACACACAGATCTTTTTTGTGACAGTAAATACCTAGGAGCAGCCAGTCTTTATGGAATATTACTACACTGTTAAAAATATGCAGACTACCAAGAAAGATACTACTATTTATACAAATGATTTTGAACAGAGAAATGGAATAATTACAATTATTTAGAAAGAACAATAAAAATAATCAAGAGTTTAAGGAGACAGTAAAATTTTGATAAATCAGAATGCCCCCCCCCTTAAACTTAGCAGCATTTGCTTACATTAAATTTATAATGAAAACCATTTGTCTCTAAAACAGTATACTGAGTGGATAGAGCACCAGCCCTGAAGTCAGGAGGACCTGAGTTCAAATATGATCTCAGACACTTAACATTCCCTAGCTGTGTGACCTTTGGGCAAGTCATTTAACCCCAATTGCCTCAGCAAAAAAACAAAACAAAACAAAACAAAAAAAAAACCAGTATACTGAGTGCAAGGAACTTATTTCTCATCTTTGTAACCAACATATAATCTTCAATAAAGTATTTAATAAATGTTGTAGTTAAGAAAACAACCCCTGTTCCTTACTTCTTGAGGTAAACTACAAAGCCATTATGAAAATGCTCATTATGCAACCTCTCCAAATTCCAATGATCCCTCAGCCCTAAGCTTTTTCCTAGAATATCTGAAGGAAAACTCCGGTAGTTGGAAAAGTAATAGATCCAAGAGACATATAGTGGACAGGGAGTGGTATCCCCAAGAGCCACAAGGGTTGAGAACAAAAACCAAATAAGATTCACAGGTAACTTTTTCACCCTAGGGTCAGGGTCCAAATGGCCATGAAGGTAGAGAAAGATAATGTTTCCAGAAGCTTATGCAATAAACAAGACTACCTTAAATCCTTCTTGTACTATGTAGAAGTAGTCTTCTCTTTTCCCAAATATAGAGAAATCCATTTTCCGTCCTGTACAAAGGAAATTACTACTGTATTTCCATAAAGCTTGGGCTCCCACAATGTCCCTTTTTTCCCCTTACACTGACTAGTAAGTAGTCTCAAAACAGAATACACACACTATACGTTTCAGTGGCTATTTTAGTATTTACTTAATAAATTATTAACAGTACCTAGAATACTGATCTGACCTGTTATTTCCAATTGGTTGGTTCTCTGGTAATAAAAGTAGATCGGCCAATTTCTATACCCATAAGATTCAAGGACAGGCAAAAATCAGAATGATTCAGAGGTTACCAACATGAAGGATGATGATACTCCAAGTTTCCCAAGATCAAATTAGAGGAAAATAAGATAAATGTTTCATTTTGGATATGTAAAGTTTGAAAGGACAATGAGGGGATTCAGAATGTCTATTCAGAACCAATGCAGCTTGAGAAATTACAGCTGTATATAAAAATCTGGGAATCATTTGCTAACTCAATCCATGAGATCTGATCAGTAAGGGAAGAATATGGGGAACAGTATTAAGGCAGCATTTTTTGCTGAAAGTTGATCCAGCAAATACTGAAGATTTCTCAGAAACGTAGGAACCAGAAAAACAAAGAAAAAACCCAAAATACACACATATAACTAGAGAACAACGCAAGTCAGTACATAAAAGTTGTTTCAAATGTGTCTAGTCTTATTACAAGTTCTCTGTGGCCAGGGACATCTACCTACACCCACTCATGCACAATCAAGTACACAATGTAGTAGTAGTTTGAATAGATTAACCATTATCTGAACTGGGCTCAAAACCTTGTGGGTTCTTCCCCCTGCAAGTCTAACAGGTCCTTCCTTCATTCCCAAGAACATAAACAAGTCTCTTTAACAGAAAAAACCATACCCTAAGTTAATAGACTTGTTTCTTTATATCCTCCTCTTTAATACTAATTTCTTAAATAACAGTGAATCTTTATAGATTGTCCAAAGCACTGTTTACAGTCAGCCAAAGGATGCAGTTTCTGCACAGAAATTAAATATAGAATGCATCCCCTTAAAGAGAAAACTTGAAAATTTTTGATTTTTAAATCTTCGACATTGTTTTATTCTTCTATTATTTATTATTTATATTGTGTTTTTCAGACACATACTTCTAAGTGAATTAAAAACCATGGACAAGTCCAGTCCAAGAAATCAAACTTGGCAACCTAGAGAAATTCTAAGTTAAAACCACACCAAAAAGGTAATTATATTAGGGATGAGGGTGGGAGGAGGTCCAAGGACAGAATAGAGAAAAGAGTAAGACTGCTATAAACAGGATCAAATCTGGAAGTAGGTAATGAAGTCCAGGAATCCTCTAGAGGGTTGCAGAAGTCATGGTGGAAATAGACAGGAAAGAGGATGAAAGAGCACACACAGTTCAAGAAATGGGACTCTACAGGTAATGTCTTGTGAAAGAGATAAACAATAAAAATCACATTTTAAACTGAGTGTTTTAGATTGTAATTTTAAAAATGAACTTCATTGATTTTTAATTTAAAGGCTATTATATAGCTTATCCACAATATGAGTAAATTAATGCTTTAGCAAAGATTATAAATGCAATCTCCCAGGTTAGCCATGTAGTCTCTTTAACCCTTAAATTATTGATGTCCAACACTGGCTTTCATTACCATTGGCATGATCAAAGTGTTATGTAATCTCTCCAAAATTTTCTACATGATTTTGAAAATAACTTTAAGGGAGGAAAAAAGGGATAAAGACTGGATTTGTTATTTTGTTGGTATAGGGGAGTCCCTGGTGAGAATACTTCTAGAAAGGCAGATTTATTTCTACAACATACTTTCCAAGAATGAATGAGGAAGCAATTCCAATAGACTTGCGATGGAAAGAGCAATCCACATCCAGAGAGAGAACTATGGAGACTGAATATGGATCAGAAATAGTATTTACTTTTTTGGTTGTTTTTTTCCCCCTTTCACCTTGTGATCTGATTTTTTCTTGTGTTATATGACAAATATGGAAAGATGTTTAGAAGACTCGCACATGTTTAACCTGTATTGGATTGCTTGCTATCTATGGAAAAGGGTGAGAGGAAAGAACACAAGGTTTTGCCAGTGAATGTGGAAAAGTATCTTTACTGTAATTTTTTTTTTTTTGGGGGGGGAGCGCTATTAATAAGAATGAATGGGGATAAGTGAGTTGCCCAAAATTGCCAGGATGGTCAGTTAGGACTTGAATCCAGTTATTTCTGCCTCTAAAGTTGCTTTCTACCTATCTCTTATAGCAACTCTCTTCTTTTGAAGGGTTAATAACACCAAATAGGATCCATTCAAAAGAAGTATCAATTATACCCTCAATAAATAAATCAACTTGAACCAAAATTTAAAAATGCTGGAAATCCACTAAGTTAAAATGCTGTTAGAATCAAAATGTCATAACTTCATTTGTATTTATTTTAGAGAAAAATCAGAAATGTATCTATGGCTTCATATGGCTAGATCAAAAGCTGCTTCTAATCTTTTAGTTTTCACTCTTGATTAGAGTCCTGTTATTTCAAGATCCATGGGATTGTCCAGAATTCTGCACAAATTTTGATGCACAGCACAGAAATTTTGCTTGGATTAAGTAAATCAGTAATTGGAAGTTAGACTTTTTGTGACAGTTCTAGATTAAGCACACATATGTATGTATGTATAGATGCATGTGTGTAGTCAATTTTTCTGACCTGTATTAAAATATTATTCATTTTGTAGTCATTTAATTTCAGATCGGGGTTCTTAACCTTTGTGTCATGGATCTGCTGAAGTCTACAGACTTTTTTTCCCAGAATGTTTTTAAAGTATACACAAAATACATAGGTTTACAAAGGAAAAAGATTATACTGAAGTGCAGTACAAAAATAATTTTCAAAAAAGAAACCAAAACAAACAAACAAAAACCAAGCTCCCAAACTTTAGGTTAAGAACCCCATATAAATGGTATGTTCTTGGATTGTTCATTTCCAATTTGTTCAAGGCTTAAAAAGCCGGTAAAACTTTCAAAGGGCAAAGAGGTTCTAACCAATAACTGGTAAGATTGAAGTCACCCATTTCTCTTTGATTGTTATTTATTGCTATTCTAAATAACAAAATCAGCTTTATTTTCCAATTGCATCTGCCAAAATAATTTCTAACTATTTTGAGAAGTACCCAGATAAGAAATGTCACTCTGATTAGAATATTAATGCCATAAATTCAGCCCTAAAATCTTATGAGACTTTACTAAGATAAAAGATAAAATCACTTGGTAGAAATGGAATACAATAAAAACCAGAATTTACCACCAATATCAACTAGTACAATAACTTGTAAAAGTGGTGAAGTACAAACAACTTTCTGTAACAGCTGTGAGACATATATATGAATGTGTGTATAGACTGTGTAAAACCAAGGTGGAAACTTTTGGACATAAACATAAACATAAGATGACATTCATGTTAAGATCAGAGTTTACACATTTTTACAAGGAAAGAGTTGGTAAAGATCGGATCATTCACATCTCCAAATATTGCAGTAATTGCTAACTACCATTTATATAGATTATGGCTTGCAAAGCACTGTACATGTTATCTCCATTGACAATATCAAAATCAAAGTCATATTAAAAACCTATTTTTTAAAAAATGCTTAAAACACATACTACTTAGTTTACAAATGACTATTTACTCTGTATGTTAGGGACAAATAATGATTTATTTAAATTTAAGCCCCAAATCTTTTTAACACTCCCCTCCCAATCCCCACAGTCCAGGAAATCATAAAGTTGAAGGATGGAAAGCAGTAATAGGAAAAACTTCAGAAATCTTCAAGTTCTTGTACTACAAAGCTTAAATACCAACCCTTTTAAAATAACAAAAACCAGAGTAAGGAGAAATATTAGCTATTCATTAAAAAGATCAAATACAATTTCTCAAAAATAAATAAATAAATATTCCTCACTACCTCTACAACTCGATTTTGTAACCTACAAACAACTCCTTTCCCCATGGGGGAAAAGCCTTTTTAAATGGGCAGTTAATAAGTGCCAAGTTGCTAAGTTGCAACTTTGCAAGGTTGACGTTTCCACAATGCAATTAACAATATGATCTGGAATCTACTCAAACCATTACCCTGGCAGTCAGCTGATGCTTGCTGCACACAAGAGGGAAAGTAACAAGGAAAAGAGGGAAACCCCTCCCCCCATAAAAAAATCAACAAACTTTAACGTCCAAAGAGAGAAATTGCTGCAGTCAAAGAAAAAAGGAAGGCAAGAAATGGTGCAGGTAAAGAACGGGCTTCTCTCCGGTACCCTGGGGCGCTCACGTTCCTATTCATTCGGTTTTTTTCTCTAGGCCTCGGCGGCTTCAAACCAATCATCTTGGCGCTGCGGCGGCGGCCGTGACGCCGCCAGAGCAACTTTTACAAAAGGTCACCGCGGTGCCTTTCAAGACTTCCCCTCCTCCCCCCGCCTCCCGGCGTCGACCCTGCCTTCCCTTGCTCCTTCCTCGGCTTTACCCTCCGCTCCTTCTCCGCCCATGGAACCTTCCAGAGACCCAGAGGCGATGCCCCGAGGGGACGATACGGGGTGCGGGGCTAGAAATAAGAGCACTTTTCCAAAGAGCCTTCCTCCTCCCCGCCGTGCTTGCCCTCACCTCCCTCCCTCCGAGGCCCCACATGTTGCTCACAGCCCTCCCGGCGGGCCCCTCACGCTGGCCCCACGTTGCCCCCTTCAAGAGAAGAGCGCCCCCTCCTGACTGCCCTCAGCTCAGGACGCTGACTACTCCTCCCCCAACCGCCTCCCCGCCCCCGATCTCCCGAGGACCCCCCCCCCCCGGGCGCCGTCCTTTTGCCCCACGCGGCACCCACTCTCTACTCTTGGCTCCGACTAGGCGAGCCCTAACTCTCCGATACTTGGCCCCGGGACCCTCCGGCCCTGGTTCGGGCAGCGAGGGGCACCGTAGGCCGTGCTGCTGTGTCAGCCTGTCGGCCGGTTCAGCAGCGTGTGCGGCCTGGAAAGTCACATGGCGGCGGCGGGCTGGCGGGCCGGCCGGCCGGCACTGCTCTCCTCTTCCTCCTCAGCGCCAGAGGGCCAAGGTCCCCGCCACCTCTACTCACCTCCACGAAGAGCAGCATCTCCTCCGCCGCCGGGTCCTCTTGGTCTTCGAGACTCCCGCTTGTCTACAGGACCCCCCCACCCCCCCCCTAATGCCAGCCGCTGCGTTAAGGACACTCAGCGTTCCCCTCCACCCGGCTGAGGCCCCGGCTCCTCTTCAGCTCGCAGCGGCCACTACCAGACCCGGCCCCTCAGGCTCCACCTCCTATGATAGCAACTACTTCCGGGGCGGAAGACCGAGAGCTTCCGAGGGGAGGAGAAACTGGGTGAGGGACGTAAGGGTTGACGCTGCGCTCCCGGCGGCGAATGGGGGCGGGGCTCGGAGCGCGCCCTAAGAATGCTCAGCCCTTTTTTCGGCGCCATAGAGGGAGGAGGAGGAGGAGCTGGAGCTGGAGTTGGCCAGGTGGCGGGCAGAGAGATAAGACGGGCACCTTCTCAAGGAAGTATGCCACACCTGCGTCACTTTCCAAGCAGACCGCGAGATCGTCTCTTGTCCTGCCGAAAGTTTAAGGGACAATCAAGGGGAGAACAAAAATAAAATGAGCCCATCCTCCTGCTAGTCTCCCGGCGAGGGACTACCGAGGAGCACTAAGAGGGGAGATAAGCTCTGAGCATCCGCCCCAATGTCCCCTCCTATTACCCTTTCCTGAGTCTTAAGTGGCCGGACCAGAAGTAAATGCACAGTACTCTCATGAGTGTGCTTATAGCTCGCTCTGCCTCCAGAATTTGCCGTTCAATTTGGTGCTATCCCACTATCATCTTAAATACCTACAGTTTTTAAATCCAAAATCTTCTTTCTTTTAAATCTTCTTAACCATATTTCACTCGAAAGAAAGCAAAGTATATCGACTTTAATTGAACATTCACCCAGTAGCTGCTTTGAGGTAATAGTTGTTGCCTCATTTAACAAAGTGCACAGAAATATTAAAATTTTGTTTCGTTTGTTCTTCAACTTTTTTTTAAGCAAAATTTTCTGTTTTGTTTTGTTTTTTAAACAAAGGTGAAGATAAGTGGGTAGAAT
>JAJPUD010001870.1:0-88626 GCA_023553655.1 Myrmecobius fasciatus
ACTACAAACCACCATTCACATATATAAAAACAAATTGGAAAAATATGGTTTATTCATAGGGAGGAAGAGGGCAGCTAGATAGTGTCGTGGATAGAGTGCTGGACCTGGAGTCAGGAAAACTTGAATTCATTGACTTGAATTCAGTGACATTGAATTCACTGACTTAGTGGCTGTGTGATCCTAGGCAAGTCACTTAACTCTGCCTATATAAAATGATCTGAAGAAAGATTCCATTCCAGTATCTTTACTAAGAAAATCTCAAAAAGGGACATGAAGAGTGAGATATGATTAAACAACTGAAAAACATGGGAAGGAAGAGCCAATTTGGAAAATATGTAAAAAACTGATTCAAATTTAAAAGAAAAAGAGTCATTTCTCATTTGATGAAGGGCCTGGAGATATGAACAGATAGTCCTCAAGGGAAGAAACCTAATCTATCTAGAGCCATATGAAATAAAATGTGCCAAATCTTTACTAATTTGAGAAACACAAATTAAAGCAATTCTGAGATTTCATTTCACACCCATCAGAGCGATAAAGATGACAAAAATGGAAAATGAAAAATGTTGGAAGGCCTGTGTGAAAGCAAGCATAGTGATGTACTTTTAGTGAAACTGTGAATGAGTACCATTTTGGAAAGCAATTTTTAATTATACACAGAAGTTACTAAACAGTACATGACCTTTGACTCAGCAATACTACTGTGAGATCTATATTCAAAATAGATTAAAGAAAGAGAAAAAAGACCTTTACATACAAAAATACTTACAGTAGCTGTTTTTGTGATAACAACAATAAAAAAAAATCCTGGAAACTAAAAGGACATCCTAAGATTGAGGAGTGACTGAATAATATATGTGAATGTGATGGAGTACAATTGCCCTGTGAAAGTAGATAATTTCAGAAAGGCATAAAAAAGATATAGGGATATGGATGCAAAATGAAGGGAGCAGAAGAAAAATTTATACAATAATGACACTATTTAAAAAAAAAAGTTAGAAAGCTATGTGTTAAAGGAGTACTGGGTCTGGAGTCAGGAAGACTCATCTTCCCAAGTTCAAATCAGAAACCAGCTGCGTGACCCTGGGCTAGTCACTTAACTTGGTTTTCCTTAGTTTCTTCATCTGTAAAATGAACTAGAGACAGAAATGGCAAACCACTCCAGTATCTTTGCCAAGAAAATCTCAAATGGGGTCAAATAACTGAATAGCAACAAAACAATGACCCTTCATGACTCCAGAGGACCATTGATGGCAACATGCTATCCAAGCTGAAACATGACAGCTTTAGGGTACAGAATGATGGATAGATAAAGTACCTTTGAGAAAAAAATTTTCTTGTTTGAGTATGCATGCTTGTTTATCTTTTTCTTTCTTTCTTTCTTTCTTTTTTTTTTTTACAGTGGAATATGAGGAAAATAAAATAGATTTTTGTTTTCAAAAAAGGAAAGGAGGCAGGGCTAGAATTGTGAAATGTTGCATGTACTTTCAGATGAGGTCACTTTATTTCTTTTTCTTAGTTTTTTCTTAGCCATTTTACTTTGTACCAAGAGACCTCCCATAAAGTGGGAGTAATCTGTAAATGTTTATTAAACCAAATCAACAAAACTCTTTTTAAAAATACGCAATCGATGTTCACAAATAACATGTACAAACAGCATAATAAGAAAATTCTTAGTTTGTTTAATATGGTTAATGTCTTAAGGAGAAATTGCTGCTCAAGAATAGATAAGATATTCAATTGGATCTGTGATGTCATTGATGTGGGTATAATAAAAAATAAATAAGCAAAAAAAAATGACATTTTCCTCATATTGTCTCATTTGAGTTGATCTTCAACAGCCCTGTGATTATTATACCCATTTTACAGATAAGGGAACTGAGGCTGAGAGTGGCCAAGAGGCTTGCCCAGGGTCACACAACTAGTAAATATGCATCACTAGGTGATACAAAACCTCTCCCTTGTACTTGGACACATATATATATCTGACCCAAGGATTCTTTTTTTTTTTTTTTTTTTTTTTTAAATTTTAAATTTTTATTTTATTTGCATAACATATGTGTGGGTAATTCTTCAACAATAACCCTTACATAGCTTTCCGTTACAAATTTTTCCCCCCAACTCCCCACCCCTCCCCTAGATGGCAGGATATCCACTACATGTTAATTATGTTAAAATATTGGCAAATCGAATATATGTATACATATTTCCAAACTTATCATTGGTGTGCAAGAAAAATCTTATCTACACAAACGATATATCAGATAAAGGAAACACAATGTAAGCAAACATCAATCAAGGAGTATGAGAATGTTATGTTGTGGTCCACATTTCGCATCCCTCTCTCTGGGTGTATATGGCTTTCTTCAGTGAACAATTGGAGGTGGTTTGAAACATTTCATTGTTGAAGAGAGCCATGTCCATCAGAATTGATCGTCATATAGTACTGTTGTTGCCGTGTATAATGATCTCCTGGTTCTGCTCATTTCACTCAGCATCAGTTCATGTAAGTCTCTCCAGGCCTCTCTGAAATCATCTTGCTGGTCATTTCTTACAGAACAATAATATTCCATAACATTCATATACCATAATTTATTCAGCCATTCTCCAATTGAAGGGCATCTATTCAATTTCCAGTTTCTAGCCACTACAAAAAGGGCTGCCACAAACATTCTTGCACATGTGGGGCCTTTTCCTTCCTTTATGATTTCTTTGGGATATAAGCCCAATAGAAATGCTGCTGGGTCAAAGGGTATGCACAGTTTGATAACTTTTTGAGCATAGCTCCAAATTGTTCTCCAGAATGGCTGTATCCGTTCACAGCTCCACCAACAATGCATCAGTGTCCCAGCCCTCCCACAACCCCTCCAACATTCATCATTAACTTTTCCTGTCATTTTAGCCAATCTGACAGGTGTGAAGTGGTATCTCAGGGTTGTCTTGATTTGCATTTCTCTGATCAATAGTGATTTGGAGCACCTTTTCATATGACTATAAATAGTTTTAATTTCATCCTCTGAAAATTGTCTGTTCATATCCTTTGACCATTTATTGATTGGAGAATGGCTTGAATTTTTATAAATATGAGACAATTCTCTATATATTTTAGAGATGAGACCTTTATCAGAACCCTTAAATGTAAAGATGATTTCCCAATTTATTGCTTCCCTCCTAATCTTGTCTGCATTGATTTTGTTTGTACAAAAACTTTTTAACTTAATATAGTCAAAGTTATCTATCTGGTTTTCAATTAAAAGTTCCAGTTCTTCTTTGGACATAAATTTATTCCATCTCCACAGGTCTGAGAGGTAAACTATATTATGTTCCTCTAACTTGTTTACAAAATCACTCTTTATATCCAGATCATGAACCCATTTAGATCTTATCTTGGTATGTGGTGTTAGATGTGCTGACCCAAGGATTCTATTCTTAGCCCTAGTTGGCAGCTCATTGACCAAAGGAAAAGTAATAGGACTTAGACCCTCAGCCCTTATTCAGTGAAGGCAAGTGGTCTTTCCCACAAAGGTGTGACCACTGAGATCCTACTCCCAGTCTTGCTCAGTGACTTAGGTAGAGGACTAAGATGAAAGGGGCTTGCCTACACATAAAGCACAAGGTTCAGTGAGACAACCTTCATTCTCTCCAAAGAGGACAAAGACTTGCAGCCAGCTTGCTTGTCCCACTTTGCCTGTAGAGGGTCTGGCTGCCAGGAAAACCCTAGTCTGAATTTTGGTCAGTGGCTCATGAGCTAAAAGGAGCTACTGGTGATCCCGGTTTGACTGGTTAACCATCTAGGTGATACAGTTGAATTCTGAGAAGAAGTGAAAATCTTAGGAGTCATCACAGGAAGCTTTATTAGTGAGGCTCTCCCCGAGACCAATGGTGGATATGAGCAAGGTGCTCTTCATAATGCTGGCCTGATGCCAAGGAATAGGGCAAAGAATAGTAGTTTATCAAAATATATATTCAGGGGAGACCAAGGTGTTCAGCGAGTCAGTTAGAATGTTAAATTTCACAGCAAATTCAAAGTGTCAAAAGTGAAGAATTACAAGATGGGCTCCAAGTGACAAAATGGAGTCTAAAAAAACAAATGATTATACAGCAAAACATATTTCCAGTACAAATTATCAGAGGCAAGATTTAAATTCAGATCTTCCTGATTCTAAGCCCATCACTCTATCCACCATTGGTCTGGAAGCCAAGGCAAGGACTCACCTGAGCTCTTTCCCAACCCCTCCAAATACCTGTAAATAATGACTCTTAAAAAACTCAAGAGCTCTCTATCCACCATCATTCTATATCACCAACTATTTCCTTCTGTGTCAAAAATCATAATTTATCCATATCTGCCCATGTTGGGTGAATTTTTATCTATTTCTTCCCATAAATTTCCTGCCCTGGGTACTAGATGGCCCAGGCCTTCTTCAATTTCTCTTTGCATTGTGAGAAAATTAGTGCAGGATAGAAGATGTCTACTGACTTTTTGTCACTTTCATCAGGTGACCACCCTATCTGTTCCCATCATACATTTCTTTGGTACCATCCTTTCTACAACTTTTCCAAAATTCTCTTGTTAAAAGTTATAACCTCGTCATGTCCACCATGCACCTCTCTATTGACTTTTGGGCAAACTCCAACATTAATTCTTCAGAAACTGTAACTGCAACATAAATTGTAGCCATATAACAACACCAGAAGAATGTTGATATTTAAAGGTGGGCTATTGTTTTTGTTTTTGTTTTTCTTTCTTTCTTTCTTTCTTTCTTTCTTTCTTTCTTTCTTTCTTTCTTTCTTTCTTTCTTTCTTTCTTTCTTTCTTTCTTTTCTTTCTTTGCTTTTTTCCTGAGGCATTTAGGGTTGTGACTTGCCCTGGATCACACAGCTAGGAAGTGTTAAGTGTCTGAGGTCAAATTTGAACTCAGGTCCTCCTGACTTCAGGGCTGGAGCTCAATCTACTGGCCCCAGCTGGGCCATTGTTTCAAAGAAAACTTGGCAGTCATTAAAAAAGAACTTTGTAATTGCCCCAAGACAATATAGACTACTCTTCTCCCATTACCAATTCAGTGTCAATTTGCAGTCCTATATGTTTGTGTCTATGTATGTGTGTATATTATGTATATATATATATGTGCTCATATCAATTATATGTATATATATACCAATGGACAGCCCATTCAATTGCAAAGCATGATTGATAGACAGTCTTTGTCCACTTATTTTTTCCTCTTAGAAATTTAGATAACTAAGTTCTTTTGAATGATTATATATCTCAATTAATAGTTTCTGCGGTGGTGTTCTAGAGCTTGATAAAATCCCCTGTCACCAGAAGCACCTGGATGTAGCATATAATAGATTACAATCATATTTTAATACATTTTAAAGTTATCTTCAGTATGATTAAGTACAGGGATTTTTTATCATGGACTTTTTATATTCTGTCTGCTGCTGGTTCACCTTTCTAGTCCTTTTAAGTTTGCTTATGTTTGAAATGGCTTTTGTGTTTAGGCTTTGAATGCTTTCTCTCCTTTCCCCTTTATCCTAAGATCTAGGCCCGTATGAAGGTGATATGGCACAAAGAATTGTGCTGGACAGCTTCCCAGGGGCACTTGGAGCCTTTCAACAATTCTGTTGTTGTTTTGAGTACGACGTCACACAAGCCTGGCTCTGCGGCCTGTGCTATTTGATATCGGTAATCCTCAGAAATATAGCTAATTTTTAATAGCTGGTTCCCTAATAAAGATGAAGCAAGTAGGTGCCCCCATAGCAACACTGGGCAATGTGCTCCAACTCGCGTGGACAATGCAATTACAGCTTAGCAATCAGGCTTTTTTCCAGGCTGATAGCATCAGCAGTTTTGGCTTACGTGCCCCGTTTTGATGAACAAGGGCGAAAGTAATGACCCCAATTCCCTAAAAAGAATAAAATAAAAATAGCTTTCAGTCTCCCTTGCTTTTTATGCCCCACAGAGAGGTCATAGTATAAGCTTAGGGGTTTTTTTTGTTTGTTTGTTTGTTTGTTTTTCTCATTAAAGCAAACCACTTTGAAAAAGCGCGAGTCGAAAGAGTGCCGGGCGAGGAAAGCCGAGGCTCGCGCCATATAGGGAGGAGGGCGCCGGGCACAGGGGGGAGGGCTCGGGCTTAGAGCGTCGAGGCTCGGGCCATGCGGGAGGGAGGGCGCCGGGCATGGAGCGCCAAGACTTGGATTCTGGTCTCAGCTCTTTGACTTAGCACTAGTCTTTCAATGTGTCGGAGCTTGGGCTTCCCTAGCTGGAAATGGAGAAAGGGTGTGTTTGTACTGCTTCCCGGGGGGTGGGGGGTGGGGAGGGGGGAGGGGCTTGCGAAGAACGTGCTATGTAAACTGTCAAGTGTTAGAGAAAAGGATGCATTCTCAGCAACATGTTGCCTTTTAATAGTTCATAAGTCAAAAGGATACATGCTGGAAAATATCGGTACAATTCGCAGGGACAAGGTAAAATCTTAGAAAATAAAACCGGCTTCATACCATAAGATAGTGATTCGGCCCAAGTCCGTTTTACCAATAAAAAAACGGAGACCCAGATGGAATAGGAGATGTGCTTAAGGGGGAGGAAGAAATATAAGCAAAGGAAATGCTCATTGCCTTCCCTTCCCGTCCCAGCTTCGCACTTTCCCCTGGTGCCCATGAATTTGCCCCTGCTCTGTGCACATTAGCTGATCTTCTGTGCCTTTTTATCTTGGTCTTCATGCAATTTAATGTATCACCAAATAAAAAAAAAAGAGAAGTGGAAGACTATGAAGATGTCTAAATGAAGTAGCAAGAATACAGGAGATGCCGCGTTGAATTATTGCAAAGAAATCATTTGACTATGTTGATTTCTACACCCAAAATGATAGATTCTGACATCAGCCTTCCTTCACTGCCTGTCCGGGGATCACTGCACTTTCTCATCTGATAAAGGGCAATTATTACACAAATATTCATTGGTGTAAACTGATGGAAAGAGCCTCCCTGTTATTTTAATATATATGATATATCCTACATATCAAGATCCATGTAGGGCAGTTACATAGTACAATGCAGAGAGTGCCTGATTTAATGTCAGGAAGACTCATCTTCCTGAATTCAAATCTGGACTCAAGACACTTTTTAGCTGTGGAACCACTTAATCCTGTTTGCCTCAGTTTCCCCATCTGTAAAATGAACTGGAGAAGGAAATGGCAAACCACTCCAGTATCTCTGCCAAGGTAAATCTCAGATGGGATAATGGAGCAGACTGAACAATGACTGAACAGCAAAGATCCACTTAATCTTAGAAGGGTCAAGAACTTGTAGAGGGAAAGAAGACCTTAATTTAAGAGGAATAAAATATGTTGGTCATTAGATGAAGATAGTGATTGAATCAGATGTTGGACTGTGTATAAAATGGTAAGCTAGTTCAAATCCAGCCACTCACATGGTGGTCAAATACAGAGAATGAGGACTCCAGAGAAGGTAATGGCCTAGCTGTATAGGGGAAATCCAAAGGACAATCTAGAAAATATATTGCCTGGGAGTATAGGGGAAATCCAGAGGGCAAGGACTCCAGAGAAAGTATGGCCTGGGGGTTTAGAGAATGATAGGGATAGGGTGGGGAGAAGAGAACAGCTCTTTCTTCTGTCATGCTGTTCTCCAAAGAATCTCCAAAGATTCTCCAAAGATTGATGACCTTGTGAATTTTGAAAGGTCAGAAAATCAGTAGTTACCATCTGTTGAGTAGCACTAGTCTCTGCAACAGCCACCACTGAAGGCAGTGGCTGCTCTGGGAACCTTATTGATAAGTGAATAAGATCTCAATAAAAACCCCAAGTCCGTGGCAGCTTCCAGGGCCATAGGGAGGGGCTGTAACCAGAGAGGGCCTGAATTTTACTGTCCAAGATACGCCCTGGTCTTTAAGCGGGCCTTTTTTTTCTTAAAGTAGGTTTTTTTGTGCTCTTACAGGCACCTTTTTTGTTGTAGGCCCAGGTTGAATTCCTTTGCATTGATGTGACCCATAAAAGAACCAACTAATCCCCCACTTCTTTGTGGATTCATTAGGGACCGCCCTTAAGGCAGCAAGTTCTCTAGAGACTAGGGATTTAGGGCATCTTTCTCCTTGTTATAACTAACTCCTTTTAGGACATTAACTTCTTGTGGGATGCTTACTAAGCATTACAATGGCTAACTTTTTAAGGAAACTAACCAACTGCCCTAGTTCATTAGAATTTAACCCATCTTGTTAATGGTGAATTCCTTTAGGGAGCTTAGCCCAAGTGTCTACCCTTGTTAACAGCTAAAACTCCTTTTTGTAATTTAGGCTACCAGTCAATGGAGTGATAATCAAATCTTTGCATCTTAATTGGGAGATGATTTAAGCCTACACATTCTTTTAAGACACCTCACTACACTGGTTCAAAATCACAATATACTTTTACAATTCAACCCCTGCTCCCCAATATTTGGTGGACCATATGAGAAGAGTCCTGAAATCCCAACATATTTTTGAGGTTCGGTGCTTCTGCATCCCTGTACCCCATAACAATTGAGGACAAATCAGAAACATTAAGGAAAAGCCAGGGGGTGTGACTCCTCAGGATAGAAAGCAATGTAAGCCCTGGATTCTAGGAAGATACCAATCCTCAGAGCCCAGAAGAGGTACATCTAAAGGGAATTTTTGTGAGGATTTTTCAAAGGGAGAAAAGGGGTAGGGAACTCTTTGTTATCTCTTTGCTACATAAATTCTCTCTAGGTATGCCTCATTACTTTTGTCCTTTAAATATAAATCTACTCTCCAATGACCTTGTATGTATGTAAGCAGAGAATACACCCCTAATTAATTTGGGGAGACGGAAAGACTTTGGTTGTAACTACTGTCTTTGTTATACCTTAGCAAATACCTTTTTTTTTTTTTTTTGCTTTTTGCTGAGGCAATGGGATTAAGTGACTTGCCCAGGGTCACACAGCTAGGGAATGTTAAGTGTCTGAGGCCAAATTTGAACTCAGGTCCTCCTGACTTCAGGGCTGGTGCTTTATCCATTGCACCACCTAGCTGCCCTGCAAATACCCTTTCTAAAGCTAATTCAGTCTAACATAATCAATCTGAAACACACTGGTAGGGGCTTATCGAATTGCGGTTCTAGAAACTCCAGCAATCCTCAGGATTACTCCTAGAACTTCAAAGCAGTAATAATTAGCCTGGGGTCCATCAATATGAGTGAGAGTTGGGTAAGTGGTACACTAAAAAGGGATACCACAGATGAAAGAATGGTTATTAAATAAGCAGCTGCCTTCATATGCTTACTAATTTCATTGAGGTCTACATCACTTCCTCCTGTTGTAGGCCAAATCCCTCCATGCCATAATTGACAAATATAGCCAAAAACCATTTTCACCTTGTGGACATCTTTCCTATAAGCAATCTCCCTAGACTGAGCTAGATTGTCCATCTTTGGATGTATCCCCAGCCTTGCCTTCTTGTTAGGATCTGCCAGAAGATTTGCTCTACTGGTAGAGAAGCTGTCCAGAAACAAATAATTGGAATAACAACAATTGGAGAAACCACATTTTCTCCTCCTATATCCTGGGGGGAGACTCTTTTTAAAAGAAGCAGTTCCACAAGGGGGCAGTGAATTACAATTTGCTCTACTAATAACTAATGGGTTCATTTAACAATGGTTTCAAAAGCAGATCAAATGAAAGGATTAAAAATGGTCTGTTCTGGGTTGGGCCCCCACTAAATGTTGTGAGGCTTCTTTCCCACACACTATTTAGGCCACTCACAGGAAAGACACAATATAGTTGCATAGTTCCACTACAATGTTAGTGTTGAGTCATCACATTTCTATCATTAATTTTCTTTTCCAGACTAATAAATAATTTTAAAAAACCATAAAAGAAACCCCATAGACTCATCCTCGGTTCACCTAGCTCTCTTTCTTGAATTCATGTTCTTGAAATTCCCAGGGTTGGGATAGATGAATTAATTGCTTGTAGAAAATTTCTAGAAATAATCTTCAATAGAAATTTAAAATAAAAAATTCTATGTATGAAAGCCCAAACTTCAAAATAAACAAACTGGAAGACAGTTATCCACTCCTAAAAATAATTCTTCTCTTTCTAAAATCATTATTTTCTTATTCTTTCCAAACTCAACACTTCTAAAAAAACAAAAACAAAAACAAAAACAAAAATAAAAAAAAAACTTCTCCTCAGCCCTCCTTCCCCTAATTCTGTTACCATCCCCCTTCAGTGCCTAGGGCTCACCAACATGGAGTCATTCTCTCTTTTTCTGTCAACATCTCTCCATTCGTACATCCCCCTTTATCCCTCCACGGGAATATTTCATTGGCCGTCATTTTCTCCCTTTTCCAGGCCATCTTCCCCCCTCCCTTCCCTCTGGAACAACATCCCATTTATGCTGTAAGTTCCTTGAATGGCCAAAGTTGTTTGTATGTTGTCTCCCACATCAGAATGGAAGCTCCCTGAGGTCAACGGTTGTGTTTTTGCTGTATATTTTCCCAGCACAGTCCCTGGCACAAAGTAGCACTTAAGTGCTTGCTGATTGACAGCAGCCAAAAGGTGGGCCACTAGGGGCGCCACAGTGCACCGGGCCTGGAGTCTGGAGGACTCATCTTCATGAGTTCAAATCCAGGCTCAAACACTTGCCAGCTGTGTGACCCTGGGCAAGTCCCTTCACCCTGCTTGCCTCCATTTTCTCAACTATAAAATGAGCTGGAGAATGGAAATACTCCAGTATCTGCCGAGAAAATCCCCGAATGGGGTCATGAAGAGTGGGATGTGACTGAAACGACCCAACAGCACAAGAGTGGCAAAGCACAGATCTGACCCTGGCCCTCTCCTGCTTAACAAGCTTAAATGTATCCCTCTTACCTCTGAAATAAAATGTATTCTTTTCTGTTTGGATTTTAGAACGCTTTCCGACCTGGCCCCAGCCTCCTTTTCCAAACCCATTCTTTGCCTCTGTGAATTCTGTGTTCCAGAGCGACCCCACTTGCCATTCCATGTCCTCGACATTCCATCTGCTTTCTCGCCTCTGGGATCCCGTTCTGGCTTTGCTGCTTACTAACTAGGTGACTTTAGGCAATCACCCCACCACTCTTGGTATTGATTTTCTCATTTGTCAAATGAGAGAATTGGACTAGAGTATATGATCTCAAAGGCCTCATGCTCTAACCCTAGTCTCTTATTGTCTAGCAGTTTGCAGTTTTATAAGGGGGGAAAAACTACTTATAAGATTAGGGCTCCATTGACTACCTTACTCCCACTTTAACTCTCCTTTGTCAGGTAAAGATTGAATCAATCAATGGGAATTACATGAGAACAAGGAACAAATGCCTCTTTGAATCAAAAATATTTCATTTAAATGCTAGAGGAAGTCTAGCATTTTGTGATTGGGTAGGTCTGTATAAAACCAGGTAGCTAAGTCAGAACTCAGGAGTGCTGGTTGCAGAAGGATGAGAAAAGCTTTCCTGAGAAGGAAGCCCATGGTGGAGAGAATGCTTTGGCCACCTCCTTTCTCCCCCTTGGTTGGAAGAGGATCCTGTAAGCTTCAAAGCCTGAAGAATTTTGGATCCCCCACCATCCCAACAGCATCCTAGCTAACTTTAATATCTTTGTCGTTAGCCAAGGACAGACTTGTATGGAGGGGAAAGTACCATATCTAAAGGAACTATCTTAAGGTCTCCAAAAAGATGACTTCAAGGAACTATGAGTTACCTCTTTCTTCTTGTGCTGGGTAAGCTTGAGCCCACTATCCCATGGGCTTCATGTCTACTGGTAGGAAAGTATATTCCTATTAAAAGATGTTTTCTTTTCAATTCTCACTCCCCTACTTCAGTAAATACTTCTTGCTGAAAGTTAATTTAGTCTGACTAATCAATATCATAATTTTACAAATAATCACAATCCCACAAATTGGAAGCATATTTGTGAGCTACAGCATTAAAACAGCAACTACCCCTAGACTCTGGGGGAAAAATTGGAGTTCTTTAATAGTAACCAGCCATTGATAGTAAAGATCAAGAAAATAATTCTGGAGTATGTGCAACATAATGTGGTAAACTATGATGAAGATCACAAGAGACCATTCAAGTACAATGGGAATATAAGAAGATCATATTACCTCTGGTTGGGATTTAGAGAAGAAACCAATCTAGGCTTTAAAAAAATAAGATTTGGACAAGTGGAGACACAAGGGATATATAACATATAACAACAGATATACTGATTTTTTTTTTTTAAGCAGAGGGCAGTTTTTGGGAACAGCAAATTGTCCAGTTTTTCTAGGGATTAGAGATAGGAGCAGGTTGGTAGTAAGATAGAATGAGAGAGGTAATTTAGGGGGAGATTGTTGAGGACTTTGAATATCAAAGTAAGGAATTTATACTTTAGAGATATAATCAGAGCTATTCTTTAGGAATTCAAAATCTCATTCTGCCTAGATACAGCACCTACATCACGTGCTGCTGTTTCCATAATCTGCAGTCAATCTTTTCAGAAGCAGGCTTGGAATACTTTGAGTAAACTGGCCCAGCTGTCTGAATAGTGGGCAGAGAAAAGAAGAAGAGAAAATCAAGGAGAAAGAATAATAATAACTACAGCAACAATAACGATTGCTCTCACTGTTATCATTGATTCCCTTAATCAGCAACTGAAATTAAAAGACAATAGATTGAAGCAATAGGAGGTATCAAAGCAGCACAATAAACAAAAAAATAAACAATTCAACATCAATCCAAAATTTTACTATAAGTCTGAAATGTAAAGAAATCAAAGCTGAGAGAGAACTCGGAGAAGAACTTGGAAACTTTTTGGTTATTTATAGGATTCTAAGAAGTTTAACACAATGAAAATACACACTTTGGATCAAGCAAGAAACAAACCAAAAAAAAAATGCACACTATTACTATAATGAAGGGTATTCTATCAAAGGAGATGACAGAAATTCTAGCTTCTCTGCAAAATGGAAGTAGAAGCCAGTTAAGGTCAATAATTATTGACCCCAGTGCTTCTCAGTGGTAAATGAATTCCTAGCAAAGCACTTTAGCAGCTTCCTCTGAAGCAAGCCTGATCTCACCTTTCTTGTTAGGATCCTTCACATAGATATTGCCAGAAGTGACTCCTCCAAATAAAAGTGATTTATGTGCTTAGGAACTTTAGACAAAGTATTCACAGCTTGCATCCCCACCTCACCCCCCAAAATTCACTATACTTAGAAGAAAACAACATATTGTCACAAGAGGATAAGGGATGTGTCAGAAAGCCCAGAAGTATAAAGAGCAAATCATTATCAATTTGGTAATTGTTAACCAAACTGCCCTAAGTACTGTATTATATTAGCTTTATTGATTATCAAAAGCCCAGGACTAAATTCTGCACTCATGGCTTATTCATGTCCTGAAAATATATAAACTGGCCTTAAAGTGAGAACATTAGAAAATTTTATGTTCACATGGAAAATTTTATTTAAAACAAGCACCAACATTATCATACAAAATAATTAATACAAAATGGGACATTTTTCAGGGAAACAGTTAAGGTCCATTATCCTGACCTTAAATCAGTGATCATCTGACCTATAGTACCAATTATAACTTCCAAATTTGTCAAACCCAAACATTTTATTAATCACTGAATGTATATGTATGACACTAACTTATGTGGCTCCACCAAAAAACACATTAAACAAGTCCCTCATAGTGTGGCATCTTTCTCCAAAGATATAAAAAAGTTATCAGGCTCAATAAGTATAAAATTCTTAATTTGTGCCAAAGAAAGATAGAAACTGAGGCTGTGAGTTTGAATACAGAGGTCATATTAATATGATAAAAGGTGAGGGGCAGCTAGGTGGCACAGTGGATAGAGTACCAGCCCTGAAGTCAGGAGGACCTGAGTTCAAATCTGGTCTTAGACACTTAACATTCCCTAGCTGTGTGACCCTGGGCAAGTCACTTAACCCCAATTGCCTTAGCAAAAAGCAATACATATATATATGATAAAAGGTGACATAAATACCTCAGGCTCCTCCAGGCAAAATTTTTTGAAATATGGAAGAGAAGATATAAGATCTCCTGGCAAACTGAATTCAAAGCGGGAACAAAATATTTAGAACAATTAACATTTAAATAATACCTATCTTCATATATGCTTTCAGAACTGTAAATTGGACCATCACAGATTCAAAAGTATCCCTACAGAAACCTGTTCCACATTAATAAACATATGACCAAAAATCCTAAAATAATTATAGAGAGATGAACACTTCTCTGACAAAAAAGATGAAGAGGATTAAAAGATAATCATAGAGCATGGAATAAATAGGTCAAAAACCTACAGAAATGTCTTTGGAACAAGCAGACAGTAACGGCTGAAAAGGGGCATGTGTCTGGATTTGATTACTATAACAGAAAGTTGATTGCTATATATACTCGGAACCAAGGAGCTGTTTCTCAGTGTAAAATGAGGAGAGTCCAGTGCTATAAAGGGACAGACATTTTTCCCATGGAGGAACTGATGCTCCCTGTTGTGTGTCATGGCTCCATTTGGCCATCTAGGGAAGCCTATGGACCCTTTCTCATAATAATGTTTTTAGAATGCATAGAATAAAATACATAATATGACAGAGGAAGCAAATTGAAATTCAATTATCAAAATATTTTTTAAAAATAAATTCACATATTACAAATCTAGAAAAAATAGTAGCAAAGTTCATTTGGAAGAACAAAAGGTCAAGGACTTCAAGGGAATTAATGAAAAAAAAAGGCAGATGAAGGTGGCCTTGCTGTACCAGATATAAAACTATATTATAAAGCAGCAGTCATCAAAACCATTTGGTACTGGCTGAGAAATAGAGCAGTCGATCAGTGGCATAGAATAGGATATCAGGACAAGCTAGGTAATAACGTTAGCAATTTAGTGTTTGATAAACCCAAAGACCTCAGCTTTTGGGATAAGTACTCACTATTTGGCAAAAACTTCTGGGAAAATTGGAAACCAGTGTGGAAGAAATTAAGGCTGGACCCACACCTAATACCACACACCAAGATAAGATCTAAATGGGTTCATGATCTAGATATAAAGAGTGATATTATAACTAAATTAGAGAAACATAGGATAGTTTACCTCTCAGACCTGTGGAGATGGAATAAATTTATGTCCAAAGAAGATCTGGAAATCCTAATTGAACACCAGATAGATAATTTTGATTATATTAAGTTAAAAAGTTTCTGTACTAACAAAACTAATGCAGACAAGATTAGGAGGGAAGCATCAAATTGGGAAATCATCTTTACATTTAAGGGTTCTGATAAAGGTCTCATCTCTAAGATATATAGAGAATTGTCTCACATTTATAAGAATTCAAGCCATTCTCCAATTGATAAATGGTCAAAGGATATGAACAGACAATTTTCAGATGATGAAATTAAAACTATTTATAATCATATGAAAAGGTGCTCCAAATCACTATTGATCAGAGAAATGCAAATTAAGACAACTCTGAGGTACCACTACACACCTGTCAGATTGGCTAAAATGACAGGAAAACATAACGATGAATGTTGGAGGGGATATGGGAAGGCTGGGACACTGATGCATTGTTGGTGGAACTGTGAACAGATCCAGCCATTCTGGAGAGTAATTTGGAACTATGCTCAAAAAGTTATCAAACTATGCATACCCTTTGACCCAGCAGTGTTTCTATTGGGCCTGTATCCAAAAGAAATCATAAAGGAAGGAAAGGGAAAAGAAATCATAAAGGAAGGAAAGGGCCCCACTTGTGCAAGAATGTTTGTGGCAGCTCTTTTTGTAGTGGCTAGAAACTGGAAACTGAATGGATGCCCATCAACTAGAGAGTGGCTGAATAAATTATGGTATATGAATGTTATGGAATATTATTGTTCTGTAAGAAACGACCAGCAGGACGATTTCAGAGAGGCCTGGAGAGACTTGCATGAACTGATGCTGAGTGAGATGAGCAGAACCAGGAGATCATTGTACATGGCAACAACAGTACTATGTGAGGATCAGTTCTAAGGGACATGACTCTTTTCAACAATGAAATGCTTCAAACCAGTTCCAATTGTTCAGTGAAGAAGGCCATATATACCCAGAGAGAGGGATGTGAAATGTGGACCACAACATAACATTTTCATGTTCTCTATTGATGTTTGCTTCCATTGTATTTCCTTTATCAGATTATTCTTTCTTATAGATACGATTTCTCCTGAACAAAAAAGTGATGTGTGGCAATAACTATACATATATTCGATTTAAGTATTCTAACATAATTATCATGTAGTGGATATCCTGCTATCTAGGGGAGGGGTGGGGAGTAGGGGGGAAATTTTTGTAACAGAAAGCTTTGTAAGGGTTAATGTTTAGGAATTACCCATACATATGTTGAAAAACAATAAAAAGTATTAATAAAAAAAATTCACATAGACCCCCCCCCTCCAAGTTAAAAACTCCTGTGCAAAGAAACAGCATTGCGGGGAACTGAGCTCATAGAGTTTATAGCACCTAGAAGCTGAGGGGAATTAAAGGAAATGGATAGTAGAAAGCAGCAAACCCCAGACTCCTCACTTGCCAAAGCTCCACTCTCTTAAGGTCACCAGGGGAAATAAAGTATGTAAGTACAGGAAGGAAATATAAGGGAGGGTTTCTTTTGTTTCACTGTGGGTTTGTATTGGGGTCTTCTCAATGATCATTTCTTAATAAAACTTTTATGTTTTGAGCCATTTGTGAGGCTTGTGAGGCTAAAAGCTTTTAAGGAGAACAGGTGACTATTTTTGGAGAAGTGCCAGATATTGATTGATATTTCCAGGTTTCACTTCAGTGGAGTCAATGAGTCACAAAGAAAGTCTCTAAAATATACTTGGGTACTTTCTTTCAGGAAACAACTTCCAATGCAAAAGTTCCAGGAGGATTATTCTGACAGTGGTATATATTATGAATTAGAAGGAAGAGATACTAGAAACAAATGGAATGATATTCTGAATTAAGACAATGCCAATAGAAGTGGAAACAAGAGGTAGGATGTGAAAAATGTTTCAGAGGTAGAATTGTCAGAGATGCCATCACAGAAATAATTTTTAACAATCCTCCAATATTAAAGTGTAAACCAGGGAGATGTGCCCACCAAAAGTATTCATCATGACAGACACTGAAGGATTCTCTATAAATTTTTATGTTTTAAGGTTCTTTCTAGTGGATAGCACTTTGATGATTATGTCAAACCAAAATTTTCAAGACTTGGTGACTAAATATATAAAGCAAGGGAGAAAAAAAAGTCAAAAGTGTCTCCAAACTTTCCATTCATTAATCAAAATGTCAAGAAGAGCACCTGAGAATTTGGAGAAGAAGAAAAGAGTGCTTCTTTGGATATGCTGTGTTAACATGTTGATGAGACTTTGAGGTCAAAATGTCCAGTAGTTAAAAATTAGTGACTGAAGCTTAAGAGAAAGGCCAGAGCTTGAGATATTTACTTCATGGTATAATGGAAAGAGAGCTAGCTTGGGAATCAGAGGACCCATGGTTGTGTGTGTGCCCTTGGTCAAGACGTCTTCTCTGGACTTCTGTTTCTTCAGTCATAAAATGACGGATTTGCACTAGATGACTTCCAACTCTTAATATTTGATCTATGATCTTGTGATCTTTGGATATAATCACTGGAACTACAGGAGTAGGTCTGATTTCAAAGGGAAGATAGTTCAGAAAGAAAAGGGTTAAAAACAGACAGAACTCTGGAAAAGAACCTACTCTGGAGAGACGGATCAGCCAGATAAATAGGACAAGAACCAGCAGTATCACTGGAGCCAAGAGAAGCATACCTTCGAGGAGAAAAAGGCAGTTCTCTTCCTTGGACTATTTCAGAGAGTTCTAGGAGAATGACTAAGGTAAGGTCATTGGGATTTCCATTAGCAACCTTTGAGAAAAGTTTCAATTTTATAAAGGAGTTATATAAAAGATAGAAGCAATATTATAAAGAGCTGATTAATGTGTAGCTAGTGATTAAGGAGAGACAATGAATATAATCTACCCTTTCAAGAAGTTGGATGATAGAGGCAGGATAGACTGATAGCTCAAGAGGGTATGAAGGTCAAGAAAAAGTGTTTTGTTTGGGTTTGGCTATTTAGAATCAGGAGGTCTTGAGCAAGTTTGTAAGCAAAAGGGAAAGAGTATAGTTATCCCTTTCACATGTGACTTTTCCCATCAGGGCTTTGATAGATTGTGGATCAGCATGAGAAATTAAATGGGAATGTTGGGGGAGTTTTGCCAAAGCTGCAGATGACACCCCAAGGCCAGCAGATGACACAAAGATTTATGATCAAATTCTTAAATCAAATATTACAATAAGGTACTAAGAACAGCCCATCAAAGAAAAAGAAAAAAATTCAGACTTCGCTGGTACAAAGGGACTCATATCCCAAAACCTCTGAGATAAGGAAGCAACAACTGTATATGGAAAGGAAGATGAGCAAGAGAGATGTTCAGTTCCTGGATCCCATTAAGTATCTTCTTTAAGCTAAGAGGTAACCTGTCCCAATCAGCTTCAGCAGTTTATGAGCCTCAGGCCAGAACAAGCCACTGGACCAACCACAAAGTGAGCTACCTACCCATTTCCCATGAGGGCAACTGGGAAAAACCTTGAAAGTTGGGGAAAATCTTGGCAGCCTCTTATATAAGGAAACTGCAAGCCCTGGCAAGAGTAGGGTCAATCATAAACTACACCAGTGAGTTCCAGGTCATGAGCCAGGTCTAGGTCTGAAATAGGCTGGCTCTCCTCCATCAGCTCTTAGAAAGATTGGCCTCCAACTGCTATGGAAATTAGCCTTGTGGAAGTGTCAGCCTTGGCCTGAGTTGATCCAGCCATGTCTGAGGATCAAAGGCTGTCGCCAGTTTTGCCCAGGTTTCATTCTGAAGTTCCTCTGCCCTCCCCCACCATGCCAACTCCCCTGCAATAAAACCATAGACTATTAGCTCTGTAAGGGACCTTAAAGACATCTTGTCCATCTCCTCATTTTATAGATGAGTAAACTAAGGGAGGAAGGCAAAAAAGGGGTCCAAGGTGACACAGCTAGTTAATGGCCCTTCCAGCCCCACATTACCCAGCCATGGGGTACCCCTAAAGCTGGGGGGAGGAGAGTCTGACCTCAGCAGTTCTCCCAGAATGGACCTATTGATTTGAGGAACATTGCTGCCTAAACTTTGCTAATTGTACCTGGGAAGACCACCAGAGACAAGCTGAGCTTGGGAAGGGGAGTAGAGCAGAGCCACAGGGCATCTGTTTTCCCTCCAGGCTTCTATCTGTGCCTGATTGGGCATCTCTCTGGGCATCCCTTCTTCCAGGGGACTAGAATGCAGCTCTCAGGAAGGCCAGCTCCCTGCTTCTACTGCAGGAGAGATGCATATTATCTGTGGTTTCTACATCCTGCAGTTGCTGTGAATCCCAAATGAGACACAATATGTCAATGCTTTATTAACCAGAAGACTGTAACTTTACTCAGCCAGCTGCTGTTATCATCCTTATGACAGCCACACTCCTGTAGTTCATGACTGCTGACAAAGGGCTTTCTAAGGTGGAGAGTTTGAGTCAGAGCTGTAACTAACCTGAAGGCAAGGAACAGGAAATGCTGGCCTGTAAGAATATATAATATTACACATAAGTTCTTATATATGTGATGGATATGATTACAATATGACATTAGTATGATGGCTTAAGGAAAGAACAGGAAATGCTGACACATACATAATAATGTATAATGTTACATGTAACTTATATATGTGATGGATATGATTACAATATGGCATTAGTATGATGGCTTAAGGCAAGGAACAGGAAATGCTGGCACATAATAGTGTGCCATGCATAATAATGTACCATGTTACACGTAACATATATGTGATGGATATGATTACAATATGATATTCCATGTAATTGATGACAATGAAATAATGCCTGAAATCAGTTGAGAGGAAGGGAAATGAATTAGTATGGTGGCTTAGGGCAAGGAACAGGAAATGCTGGCACATAGATAATAATGTATAATATTACATGTAACTTATATATGTGATGGATATGATTACAATATGACATTAGTATGATGGCTTAAGGAAAGAACAGGAAATGCTGGCACATACATAATAATGTATAATGCTACATGTAACATATATGTGATGGATATGATTACAATATGACATTAGTGTGGTGGCTTAAGGAAAGAACAGGAAATGCTGACACATACATAAAAATGTATAATGTTACATGTAACTTGTATATGTGATGGATATGATTACAATATGACATTAGTATGGTGGCTTAAGGCAAGGAACAGGAAATGCCAACATAAATAATAATGCATAATGTTACATGTAACATGCATGTGATGGACATGATTACAATATGGCATTAGTATGATGGCTTAAGGCAAGAAACAGGAAATGCTGGCACATAATAGTGTGCCATGCATAATAATGTACAATGTTACATGTAACTTGTCATGTGTGCGATGTATATGATTACAGTATGACATAATATGTAATTGATGACAGTGAAATAATGCATGAAATGAAAACAAATTCAATTGAGAGGAAGGGAAAGGAATTAGTATGGTGGCTTAGGCAAGGAACAGGAAATGCCGGCACTTAATAGTGTATAATGTTATATATAACTTTATATGTGATGGATATGATTATAACATGACATTAGTATGGTGGCTTAAAGCAAGAAACAGGAAATGCCAGCACTTAATAATGTATGTTACATATAACTTATTATGTATGTGATGGATATGATTACAATATGACATTGGTATGGTGGCTTAAGGCAAGGAACAGGAAATGCCAGTACATAATAATGTATGTTACATATAACTTATATATGTGATGGATATGATTACAATGTGACATTACATGTAATTGATGATTGTGAAATAATGCATGAAATGAAAACAAATTCATTTGAGAGGAAGGGAAACAAATTAATGTGGTGACTTAGGACAAGGAACAGGAAATGCCAGCACATAATAATGTACAATGTTATACATAACTTCTTATATATGTGATGGATATGATTACAGTATGACATTACATGTAATTGATGACAGTGAAATAATGCATGAAATGAACACAAATTCATTTGAGAAGAAGAGAAATGAATTAGTGTAGTGGTTTAGGAGTATATAGTATCCATCATAAGTCTAGGGCTGGAAAGGATCTAAAAGGTGGTCTGTTTTGACACCCTCATTTTATAATTGAGGAAACAGAGGCGCAGGCCAGCTAGATGGCCTACAACATTTACATCTGCTGAAGGAGTTTTTGTGTGAAACTTTTGCTCTCTGAATGCCACGATCCTGGGTCAAAGTCCTGATGTTCTATTCCTAGTTAAGGCCCTAAGCCAAATATTATTATATTGTAAATATAAAAAATATATAATATATGTTATATTATAAGTGAAGATGTGAATTTCCCATGATCATGTAACTAGTGAGATATGTGTGTACATGAATTGTAACAATTTATCAAGGAGATAAAAGAAGGGAGCAAATAGCCTTTTACATTAATGTTAAAAAGATTATATTTCATCTGGGGTTGGTTTGAGCGATTTCCTACTTTTTAAAGGAAATTCTTTTACTCTTTTACTTCAGCTCAGTGTGTGAACTCCAGGAGAAATAAGTCTGAAAGTTGGGACAAGCTGCATGGAAAGCTTGCAAATATCATTGTGCTGGTGCCTGTGGTTAATTATCTTTCCTCAGTTGTGGTTTTTGGCACAATCACAGAGCTGACCTTGCGCTGCTAGTGGGTTGGTCATCTCTGCATGAGAGTGATAAATCATCTTGAATCAGTTGCCAGGTCTCCACATGCATTCTGCCCATTTGTCAATGGGAAATAAATTAATAGCCCAAGTGGAGAAGCCGCTCAAGGGCTGTCCTCGCTTTCAGGTATTTGCCAAGTGGGACACTACTGGGATGTGCACTGCCCTCGGTGATAAATGTGCATCCTCTGCGTGTTTTAGCTTTTGCATTAATCTAGGACACGTAACCACTCACAGCTTTCTCCTTTGGGCAAGGCTACCCTTAGCACCGAGCCTTCATGGCCCTATCTCTACCTTCTTGCTTTATGCATTTCTGCCCTTAGTCTGATAAGGTAGCTTTGTTGGCAGGTGATTTTCTAGGTCACCCGAGCAAATAAACATGTATACCATTTGAGTTGCACAGAATTGTGATTTCATATAGTTTTGAGGGAAAGCAAAATGAATAAGGAACAAAACAAAGGGGGAGAGATATTTAAATTTGGGGAACTTATTAGGGTAATCCTTCAATGTAGACAGACATAACTGCCCTGTGCCAGCTGTGATCTACAGACCTAGAGGTCCCAGTAGTAAATCATAGAGGCAGTGACAAAAGCAGGATTTGAATTCTAAAGCCCTTGGATTCTCCATTGTACCTTGTTTCTCTCACACATAGATCTCATGGAAAAGAATGGGAAGGAATGAATCATGGACATTTTTACTATGCAATTTTAATGATCCCACAGAGTAGATTGTAAGCTCCCAGAAAGCAGGAACTACTTTGCGCTTTGTCCTTCTACCTTCTGCTTCCCACCACTTCTTGAGCTTCATAAATACTTGCTGGATGAGATGGGATTGTGGTCTGGATGTTACTGGTTGAGACTCAACAGTCTTTTAAGGAGTTAATGTCCATGCTTCAGGAAAAACTCTTCACAGGGCTCTGCAGTGACTTTGACTTATGGCCAGAGGATTCTTTACCCATCACCAGGACAGTGGGAAGTTCTAATTCTCATGGACAGAGGTCATGGTTTCCCCAGCAAGAGTAATGTTTGGTGCAGCAAAATGACCTTTCATTTCTTTAAAGTTAGAGGGAACAGCTGTGATCCATCCACATTAGGAAATTTCTTTCCTCTTTGTCGAATCACCAGATTCCCATAAATATGAAAATATAATATTAAAATACAGTTTATTTCCCAGGTCACAGATTATTTGTGCAAACCAAACCAAGTGCTCATCACTCCCCTTTTTAGATGGTTGCCTTGACTGGCTGTGTGAACCTGAGCAAGTAGTCCCTTCTCACTTTAAAATCCTCCAATTCCAAAGAATATAGAAGACTATTCCCCATCCCCATCCTACATTTTCACCTATACAAAGGTTTTCAGTGCCTTTTTTCCTGGATATTAAAGGGCAACAACATCCTTTAACTCCAGTGAGCTTTCTGACATTCTCTTTAAACAGTGTGAAAAAAGCTCATTAGGATGTGAGCTTGAAGCCAGTCTTTTTTGCCTTTGGAAGTATCCAATGCATAGAGTTTTAGCTATAGAGTCAGAAAATCATGAGTTCAAATTTGACCTCAGATGCTGATTAGACATATGACCCTGGGCAAGGCGCTTGCCTTCTGCCTCAATTTTCCCAACTGTAAAATAGAAATAATAATAACACCTACCATCCAGAGTTCTTCCCAAATTTCATTTGAGAAAATATTTGTAAAATGCTTAGCACAGTGCCTAGTATACATTAGGTACTATATTAATGCTTTTTCTCTTTTCTTTGTATCCCCAGTGCTTAGCACAATATCTGGCACATAGAAGGTGCCTAATACTTTTTACGTTTATAATTGACTGACTGGACAGATTGAAACCAATTTAAAAATTTCAAACACCAAGCAGAGGCATTTATATTTCAATTCCAGGGATAATAAGGAGCCCTTGAAGTTTCTTTAGCAACAGAATCACATGGTTAGATTTGTGCTTAAAGAAGATTATTTTGACATTTATGTGGAGAATAGATTGAAAAAGGCAGAAATCGGAGGCCAGGATATTGCTATTATTATGACAATAGGCAAAGGTTCTGAACTGAGGTGATGTCCATATGACCATAGGAGAGAAATCTTAGATGTAGAATCCTCATTGGATACATGGTTTAGGGTTGTGGAAGCAGTTGAAATCAAGGATAAACTCCAACATTACAATATTTTGGTGCCCCAAACCAAGGATATGCTAGAACCAGCTCAAACTGATTAGTGAGCCCATTGTTAAATTTTCAGTTTGAGCATTTACCCCTCAGAAATCCCCAAATGCTCCAAGTCAGGGACTGATTTATTGTATTATTGATTGTCAAGACTTAAGAAAATTATGGCTAAAATGTTAATAATACAGGTAAAATTTGGAAATTTATCTTGTCCTTTTTAAAAATTTTTTCAGAAAAGCCCTTGTTAAATGTTTACCAGCATACCACTGGGTAGAGACCTTCCCAGATATAGAGAAATCAAGAGGAGAGGTTGGTTTAGAGGGAAAGATGATGAGATTCATTTTTAACATATTGAGTTTAAGTTGGAGATATACAACTGGCAATTGGTGCTTTGAAATTAGTACCCAGGAATGACACCAAGTTTGTTTTTGTATTATTCCCCCTTTTTTGATTATAAGCTCCTGGTTGTTGTCTTCATTCTTGAAGAGGACCAAAATCACTATGCTAGAGTCAAGGTATAGTGCATCTGACTGCAGCTGATCAGACCAACACAAGCTCAGAAGGCTCTGCCACATGTTAGGCACAAATAGTCCATGTGAACATTGGAGTGGACTTGTCTCTGAATTTGCACAACTCATGTTTCTTTTGAGCAATTCTACTTTGCTCATAGAGCACAGTGCCTTCTTTGATAAGGGCCCACCATTCTGGGTGGTCCTGTGCCAATGTCTCCCGTGTCTCACAATCAATTCTAGATTTCTTCAGAGAGATCTTGATATTGTCCTTGTATTGCTTCTTCTGACCAATATGTGAACACCTGCCTTAAATAAGTTCTTTGTCAAATAGTGTTTTAGGCAAATATACAGTTGGCATTTAAACAACAACGGGCAACCCCATTGGAGATGCACTCTCTACAGCAGTTTTAATGCTTGGCAGTTCTGCTTGAGAAAGGAGCTCAGTACCTGGTACCTTATCTGCCAGGTAATCTTCAGAATCTTCCTAAGACAATTGAAATGGAATCGATTCCATTTCCTGGCTGGAATACTGTCCAGGTTTCAGAGTCATTACAATAACGAGGTCAGAATTAATGACTTTGTAGACCTGCAGTCTGATAGGCAATCTAATGCCTTTTCTCTTCTGCGACTTTCTTTGATGCCTCCCAAACAATGAACTAGTTCTGGCAATGAATGCATCAACTTCAGCATCTGAATGAACCTCATCATCTACATGTGTATCTCTGGAAAGTATACCGCCAACATAAGTGACCTTGTCCACAGCATTTTGATGGTTTCATGTATGGATGGCATGGGGCTGGCTGATGGAGAACCTTCATGTTAGATCGAATTAGCCCAAGCAGCAGAAAATCAATCCAAAGTCTGTTACATCTCAGCCTCAGAAGTTGCATCAAATGCAGTCTTCTGCAAATAAAAAGGCGTGTATCAGCTCTTGCTTGTAGCCTTTTCAAGTTAATTAATTTTCCATCAGTGTGATAGCTGATATTGATACTGTTTTTGTCCCTGTAGAAGGCATCCTACAATGTCACTGATAATATTAGCTAAAAAGCATGGGAGCAAACACACCATCCTGTTTCACTCCATTGGTTACTGGGAAAGCACAAGAGCAGTGTCCATTATCCAGAACCCGTGCAAGCTCGCCATTATGAAACTGATGTATGATACCAATGAACTTCTCTGGGCAACCTAATTCTGCCATGATCTTCCACAAGCCCTTACAACGGAGAGCATCAAAGGCCTGGACCAGACTGATGAACACTGCATACAGATCTCTCTTCTTCTCCTGGCATTTCTTCTAAAGTTGTCAGGCAGCAAACACCATGTCAGCTGTGTCTCAGGCCTTTCTGAGGCCACTCTCAAGTGAATGCTCATCTTCTAAGGGAAGGATGAGCCAATTAAATTGCCAGAAATGACAGAGAGAGACAGACAGAGAGACAGAGAGAGACAGAAACAGAGGCAGACATAGAGAAAAAGGAAAGACAGAGACAAAAATACATATACACACAGAGAGAGACAGAGAGACAGACAGAGACAGAGAGACAGAGACAGAGAGACAGAAACAGAGGCAGAGAGAGAAAAATGAAAGACAGAGACAGAAATACATGCACACACACACAGAGACAGAGAGACAGAGACCTTCCTTCCAGTTGTGATTGTCACAGGACAAGCTATTTCCTTCCCTTTATAGGGGATAATATCAGTTTTTGTATGAACAGTGGAGTCTGTGCCTGCTGAAATAGAATCATCCCCATGTGACAAGAGGAGCCTAATGGCATTCTTCATATGGAAATTCAGTTAGAAAGGGATTGATTGCAACCTGTTGAGGATACTATGGAAGTGTTCAGTCTATTCCTCCAGGATCATGTTCTTGTCTCTAATCAGTGTGGCTCCATCAGTGCTGAGTACTTGAGATGTACCATAAGTCTCTGGCCCAAAAATAGCCTTCAGAACATTATAAAAGCACTTTGGATTGTTACTTTCAGCATGAAACTGAATTTCATCGGCCTTCTTACTGAGCCAAGAATCTTGCATCTCTCCAAGCTTCACTTGCATTTTACTTTTGATGGAGTTAAATGCTGCCTTTTCAGAGACTAATCAATTGTCCTGCTGGTAAGCCCTGTGGAGTTCTTGTTTTTCATTGGTAACTTCTGAATTCTCCCATCATTTTCATCAAGTCAGTATTGATATTTGTGAATGTTTTGGCCCAGATAAGTAAATGAGGGGCTATACATCAAATCTCTACACACTGCCCACTATTTCTTCTGCTGTACTTGTAAATTTCAGGGAAAAGGGGTCTATGTCAAGTTTATCTTGGTAGCCCTTAGCATCCAGTACACAACAGACATTTAATAAATTGTTGAATTGATTTTGAATTCTGTAGAAATCAGTAAGTAAACTGATATATTTTTTATATATAGTGATTCAGCCATTTATCAAGTCAAATAACAAAAAATGTAGAAATGCCTATTATAGGCCTAAAACTCTGTTTGTTTTTCTAGAGGAGATGAAAAGAATTGAGGAAAAAGTTCTGATTTTAGAGAGGTTGGTGTGATGTGGTGGAAAGAGCTTTGGATCTGGAATGGGTTACAACCGAAGTGTTCAATACACCAATAAACATTTTTAAGTGCTTGCGATGTGCTGGACAGGGCACCAAAAACAACATCAAGCACTGGGAAAACAAAGAAGGAAAAGTCCTTGTTCCCAAGGAGCTTATATGCTATTGTGTGAAACACACACGTGTGCACACACACACATTATTTATATTCTACAAATATGTGTATATACATACCTACATAATTACCTACATAATTCATATATATACCTACATATATATATAATTCAAAAGAAATAGAAGATAGTCAAAGAGGGAGAACATAAATTGTAGTAGGTATCAGGGAAGACTGTGTTCATATATAAGGTGGTGTTTTAGCTGAATCTTAAAGAGAGAAAGAGATGCTGTGGGTCAGAGCTGAGGAGCGAGAGCTTTCCAGGCTTGGGAGGAGAGTGGAGTACTAGAATGAATGTGAAGGGGGAAGAGTTCAGGAGGAGAAAAGCACTATCCAATGAGGTTTGAAAAGAGACTCTGGGTGAGGCTGTGAAATAAGAGCCAGAATGTGAACAGGAATAAAGGAATAAATAGAGGCAGCTAAATAAGTAAAGCTCAGAGATGGGAATGAGAGTAACATCTCAAACAAAAGATTCTCCTTACAGTTTCTCATCATGATTTTTGTAACAATGTAAGGGAGCTGATAATTTAGACATTTTCTTTTATCCTCTTCTGAATATTACTTGACTGCAATAAAACATTTTTAGATTTGCACCAACAGATTAAATGCTATGGCTTTTAAATAATGTTTCCCGGCGTTTAGACTAATGGATTTTTTAGGAGGTTGAATGGATTGTGTCCAGTCCTTGACCTACGCTGTTTAATTATCCTTATCAACCGACTCATGAAATTCTATTGTGTATAAGGATATAATATAAATGATGCTTAGTTCCTTTTGAGGAATTGAGAGTTTTATGCTTTCTGTCTTTCAAGTTCATGATCCAGACCAAAGCCATCGATTCTCCTGAGGCACCCCTGACTGAGATTGAAATCTAAAAAGAAAAATGAATATTAAAAAAGACATCTTGATATGCTGAATTAAATCTGTGTGTGTGTGTGTCTTTCATGTCCATACACTGAAATTATATAATAAAATCAGATTTCCAGGCCATGCTAAGCTTTCACCATAGTAGAGTCAGAGATTCATGAGGTATAATTTCAGTGGGAAGCTGCAGCTGCCCTGCAGAATATGTATACCCCATCACACACACACACACACACACACACACACACACACACACACACATATACATACACACCTGCTGGATAATGACAGAGTTAGCTTTCTATTCCCTTAGAATAGCTATTTTGCTATTTCAAAATACAAAATACTCCTGGGAAGGATTACATTCTAAGGAGTTGCTTATACCTTGTACATGAACGTGGGATCCTTTTTCTGAGAACAATTGTTTCAGATAGGAATGAGGAAAGATGACGTAGCTATGGAGGGGGGAAACTTTTTAAAAGGACATTGCCTGATTCAGGAATATCATCAATCTGAGGGAGAGAGGTGGACAAGGGTACCAGAATGGGGAAGGTGGGAGCATCAGATCAATCAAACACTGACTATGTGCCTGGCAATGTGCTAAACACTGGGATTAACAAGAAAAGCAAAAGGATAGTCTCTGTCCTCGGGTAGGAAACAACTCACAAATATCTACAAAGCAAGTTCCATACAGGACAGATAGGAAATAATTGACAGAGGGAAGGCACTAGAATAAGGATTAGGAAAAGCTTGGGGTCAAAGAAGGGATTTTAGTTGGCACTTTAAGGAAGCCAGGGAGATCAGAGGAGAGAGAGCGTTCCAGGTATGGGGATAGCCACAGAAAATGCCCAGTCAGGAGATGGTGTGTCTTGTTCTTGGAACAACCAGGAGGCCATTGAATCCACATCAAAGGGATCATGTTATGGAGGAAGGTGTTAGAACAAGTGTCAGGGGCAGGCTATGAAGGGCTGCACATGCCAGCCAGGCTTTTGTGTTTGCTCTTGGAAAATCACTCTAATGACTGAATGGAGAACTGAAGTGAAGAGAGAAATGAGAGGTGAGGAGGGTCTGTACCAGGGCAGCAGCATGAAGGACAGAAGGGGAGTACCCTAAAATATACATTTTAAATAAATGACTTCTATTCAATTAAAATCCACCTTCTCTTCCACCATTCCAATAAAAAAAGAAAGAAAAAACCCTTGAAACAAACAAATTAATAAATCCCTGCATTGACCACATCCAATATATAAACACATACACATATATTTCTTAGATTTCTTCACCATATATTCTTGCCTCCATCCTACTGTTAAAGGTAAATAGCATGTTTCATCATGAGTTCTTGGAATGCTTATCCACAAAATATTAAAGAACCCAGAATAAGGCCTTCAGCCTTCTCTATAGAAACACAAGGCCAAAGATCACACAGGATGAAAAGAGACTGATCTGCAACTCACTGAAGAGATTGTGGATAGAAATAGAGTGGCCAAGACACTACTGGGAAGAGAATGGGAAAAAAGGAGCAGAAAGTAGCAAAAAGTTCTAAAATTAAAAATAATTTCTTTTTAATTACGGCATCATGAAAGATAAACAGTGATCTTTTATCTAATGATTCATATAATACTGACTAAAATAAGCCATTCAAATAAATTAAAAACACCATTCACAATTTATTCTTGTTTCAACCAGTGACTTATTTGTACCAGTTCATTCTTAAAATAGTTGGTGAAAAATGGCTCGGTAGAGACTTTTAAAAGTTTTTAATCTTAAAAATTAGTAGTTTTTAAATTAATGAAAATCTAGTCTATCTCTTCACATCCCAGTTTTAAAAAGAAGAAAGGAAAAAAAAAACCTTAGTAGTGATACAAAGTCAAGCAAAACAAATACCACTATTGGCCATGTTTAAAAAAAATACATCTCAATCTGAATCCTAAATTCTAGGGAGATATTTTAAAATAAGGTCAAGAGAAGAAGACTGAATACCTAAACTTATTGAGAATCCTCTGTGAGGACTTATATTTGTTACTTCATACTTGCTTTTGACCTAAAAATCAAGACATACAATGTCCTAGCAGACATGATTTCTCCAAGTGTGAAGTGTATCTCCCAGTGATAAAGATACCATAGAGCCCACATATTCCCAGTCCTGTGTAAAAAGCCAGAAATCTGAAAAATCTATTAAAGACACTGACAAAAATGTCAGGGGCCTCTGGGAAGCTTTTTAACAGCCTATTACTATAAGCTCTTGGGTTTCCTAAAGCATCTGTGTTTTTTCTACTCTATACATCAACACCAGTTATAAAGATTGGGCAACAAAACACAGTGGGGGTAATTCTTAGGTTGGTTTATGATGCAGAATAGAAATTAGCTTACTCTTCCATGAACTATGGGCTCTGAAGTGCTACCTGTAATCATGTCTGTAAAACAAATATGAATCTAGAAGCACAAGTATTCCCAAGCTTCTTAGGGGAGGGAGAAGAAAGGAACACTGGAAGAGAGGTGGAAACCTGTTAACTAGAGTTAGAAATCTGGAGGAGTGAGGACCTAAAATAAACTGAAACAATTAGCAAGAATTTGAAGGGAAGATGAAAGTGTGTGAATAAAAGACTAAAGGAATTTTTGATAATCCTCTAGCCCTGTCAATGTCCTCACTAATTCTACATTTTCCCTTTTATTGTCTCAAAGGGAAAGGCAGATTTCCTCTTAGTTAAAGCTAACCCTTCTAGCTGATAGTTTCCCTTCCATCTTTTGCTGTTTCTTCCAAGATCTTAGAACAATCAGCCTTTAATTCATTTTTAGCTTTTCCTTCAGCCTTCCCCTCAAACTAATATCCTGCCCAAATTGGCTCTGTCCTGAAATCAAACCTTTCTCTTAACCCTTTTATCCCCTCAAGCTATTGTTCATACTATCACTCTTTCCTTTTTCTCTTTTACTGTAAAATGCCTAGAAAGAATATGAACTACCACATGAACTACTTACACTTCTTCAATCATCAGTCACTCTTAGATCTCCCCAAACTCACTAACAGCCTGCTTTTTACTAAATCCAATTGGTGTTTTAAGTATCTGAATATTTTCAACCTCTCAAGGCATTTGATGCTGGACACTACTTTTTTCTTTTTGATACCTTCTCATCCTTTGGTTCCTTGGACATTACAATTTCATGATTCTCCTGCCCCTGGTAAGCTCCTTCTCTGTCCCTTTCCTCACCTTCTCTTCCTCCTCTTTCCTGTAAGCCCTCTTCTCTCCATATATTCTTTTCCTTGGTAATCTCATCCACTCCTTTAGTTTAATTATCTTTCCTTTGCAGATGATTCCCGTATTTATATCTCCACCCCCAATCCCTTTCCCAGAACTTCAATTATATATTTCCAGCTGCCTGCTAGATATCTCCACCTGGATATCCAGCTGGTACTTCTAACTCAACACATCTAAAACTGAATTCATCATCTTCTCTCCTAAACCTTTCCATCCTTTCAACTCTATTTCCATCTTCTCCATCTCTCAGCCTCATCACCATGAATTCATCTTCGATTATCCCATCTTACCAAATACATCTATTCAATTACAAGATCTGTCACTCTACAGTGTCTGTCACATTTAGCTTCTCTCTATTCCTATTGGACATGTCCTGGTTCATGCCATTATCTCTTTTTTGCTTAAACTATTATAAAATCTCTTAAATTTTCTGCCTCCCTCCCTCTCTCTCCCCCCTCTCTTTCTCCCCTCTCTTTCTTTTGTTCTTCCCAACTCCTCTTCATTTTTTCCCTGTTTCTTTCACATTCTCCTTTCTCCCTTTCTCTTTTTCTTGTCTTTCTTCTTTTTTGGCTCTGAAGTTCAAATGCCTCCTCTAACTCTTACTAGCTATGTGACCTGGGAGAAATCATTTAATCTCCCTGAACATCAGTTTCCTAATTTGATAAATGAGAATGTTAGCCATTTAGTCCTAAGATCCTGATTGGAGTCCCATCACTGACACAATGTTGTCTGTGTGATCCCAAGCAATTTATCTAACTCCTCAGGGCTCTAGACAAGTCTCTAAGACCAAAGGTTGCACAGGAGGTATCAGCTTGCATGGCTAAAGGGAATTTCTTCCTCTGGTCCTAGGGCAGGGAAATCACAGGTCCAGTCCTGGTTCTGTTATCTTTCTCTTTAATTACAAACTTAACAGTCATCAACTAACTTAAATATTTCAATATACAAAGAACAAAAAAGGGGACTTGTATATTAAACCATGAGCAATTTTGTCTGGTTAGTTTGTTTTTAAGTAAATACTAACTTTAACATAATAGTATCAAAATTGCCTTGTTTGTCTCACCTTTTAGATTTTTTGGTTTTCTTTTTAATGTTTTACTGATGTTCTTTTCTTGATTCTGTGTTTTTGATTTGTTTGGGTTTTTGTTTGTTTTTTGCTTTGTTTTGCTTACATCTTTGTCACTATCTAATAAATTCATTCCTTTCTTCTTTACATTGAAGTTCTCTCTTGTAACAAACAAGAGTCAAGGAAAAATGAGTCAAAGAAAAAATGGCTATATGTGAAAATTGTCTGTTTTTATTCTTCACCTCTAGCTCATGATCTCTCTTTCTGCCAAGAGGTGGATGGGTTGTTTCATCAGCAATCCTCTGAAGTCAAAAGGGTCATTCATGGTTTTTATAATTTATAAAAGTTTTTCCCCCATTCATTATTCTGGATATCATGTAAATTATTCTCTTCATCAGTTCCTATATCTTCTGTATTCACTTTGTTTCTGATTCTTTGTTGCAACAAAAAAGTGTTAATATAAATATTTTTTGTACATTTGCATCTTCTCCTTCCATCTTTGATCTCTTTTGTCTAGTAGTGGTATCAATGGATCAAAAAGGATCTATATAATTAAGTGACTTTTTGGTTATATTTCCAAACTGCTGTTTAGAGCTTTTTAAGTCTAGGATGCTTTATTTTAAAATGATCTCAAGGACCCAGAAGTGAGGTCATATGGGCTCTCTTAGGAAGTTGTCCCATTTGTTAGTTGCTGGAGCCCTAGTCAAAAGAATGATATTCTATTGTCTGAGAAGTAGCAGCTGTGCCCCCCAGCCATTGAAATACCTCCTTCTCCTCCTCCTTCCCTTCCTTCTCTTCCTTTTGCTTCTCTGTCTCCTCCTCCTTCTCTTCCTCCTCCTTTTCCTCCCCCCACCCCTCCCCAACTTGGCCACCACTTCTGCCTCTCGCTGCCTGAGACCACTTCTCTACCATGAAAGCTACCATCTTCTTGCCCTCCTCCAATCTTCCATGCTTCCTGACGCTTGTGATAACTTGGATTTTTACTCTAATAACAGCTGAAATAGTCTGGAATTTTAAACAATGCCGATGTTGCTTCAGTTAATTTTTATGTTGATTGTTGTTGATTCAGGCAATTGTTGCAAGCCTTCTTTGTCACTAAGGAAGAATATACAAATAAAAACCAAATAGTTTTTGCCAGTACATTGTAATCAACACTCAGAAATGGCCCCAAAATACAGGATAAGCAGATGCCCTATCCTAAAACTATTCCAGAATGGTGTGATGATGAAGAGAGAATACAGGGGTCAGAGATTAGTGAGAGCAGTAGCAGTAGAGATCAGGCAACAAAAAAGTACATGACTTGGAGAAAATCAAGTTTCTTGTTGCAATAAAAAAAAATCATTGGATATTTTGAACCAAAGGACTCAGACAACTGTAGAAATTTTGAAAGAGTAGCAAATATTTATTTGTTTTAGGTACATGTGCATTCATATTTTACATATTTTCATATGAGTCAAGTTGGGAAAGAAAAATCAGAACAAAAGGGAAAAACCTTGACAAAAGAAAAAAAAAGAAAAAGGTGAAAATAATGTGTGTTGATACATATTCAGTCTATAGGTCTCTCTCTGGATGTGGATTGCATTTTCCATACAAAGTTTATTGGGATTGCCTTGGATCACAGAATTGCTGAGAAGAGCCAAGTCTATCATAATTGATCATCACACAATCTTCTTGTTGCTGTGTACAATGTTTTCCTGGTTTTGTTTGCTTCATTCATTATCAGTTTATGTAAATCTTTCCAGGCTTTTTAAAAATCAGCCTGTTCATTATTTCTTATAGAACAGTAATATTCTATAACATTCACATACCATAATTTATTCAGCTATTCTCCAACTGATGAACATCCACTCAGTTTCCAAGTCTGCCACTACAAAAAAGGCTGCTGAGTGGCAAATATTTTGCATGATGAGTGTCTTCTTTTCTGCATTTGGATTTGTTTCAAAACCAAAAGGATTTAGTGGAGACAACATAATCAACAAACCACCAGGGGAATATGCTCCAAGTAAGGTGTACCTGGGATCTCTAACAAATTTTGACTTGGTTTATATTTGGGCTTAAGATAAATATGTTCCTCTTGCTCAGAAAATAATAGTTGAAAATGGAGAGGAATTGACAGGAGTACTGCCTTTTCTCATACTTTTCCACATAAAAGAGAATACAGTAAATTTAGATATATTCCAAAAGGAAATAGCCTGGCAATTAATAAGTAAAAATGGGACAATAAACTTTTTACATGCTGAATGTGATAAATTTAGACAGCCACTTCTGAATAGACAGAAAACACCAGCAGATTGCCTTGTAATAGCCATCAACAGCTTTAGGCTTTCCAGACTTCAAGGATTGATTGATTCCAAACAAGCTTAAGCAGTTTGTATTAGACTTGCATTTTTAAAATTACACAAAAAAATTCCATCATGGTCCTGATTCCACTGATGTTAACCATGGACAGCACATTCAAGACGTAGTAAGCAGTCTACCAGAGAGTTCCTTTCAGAAACTAGCATCCAGTGAACATAAATATGCCTTATTGAGGGATTGAGATAAGCTTTAAAAACTTGAAGAAAAAATTGCAAATCTTTCAAACAACAGCATCAACTTACATGATAGAAAAAGTAAAACTACATTTTTATAATTCTCTGTGTATTTTTATTTTGAATAAACTAAAAGAAAGGTTTAGATTTTTTTTAACTCCCCTGACTCAAATTATATGGCTTGGTTGGTCATCCAATATAACTTCTTTTTAAAAAGTCCTATTAAGATTTAATAAGAAAAATGCATCAGAGGCCCATCTTCACTTTGGATCTAACCCTGACCTCCAAAACGTTCCTAAATCCTCTAGAAGGTAATATTGCAAGAGACAAAATGTTATTATCTTGCACTGCTCCATTAAATAAGAATTGGGATATTTTCTGTGTTAAAAAAAAATGTTCTCCCATAGTCCCTCCAACAACTGCCATGAGTATATGGTGGACTCTCAAAGCTGTTTTAATTTGAATTTTCCTTAATGATTGGAAGCACTGTTTTACTTAATTATTAATGACTTTGCCTTTCTTTAATTGCTCATGTTTTTTGCCTACTTGTCTATTAGGAAATGGCTTTTAATCCTTTGTATCTTACAGATTTGTATCAATTCCCCACATAGATATCGTAGCTGACCATTATTAGAGAAATTTGCCACCTAGATTCCACCCCCCCGAGTTACTATTTCTCTTCTGATTCAAAATGCATCCATTTTGTTTGAGCAAAATATTTTCAATTTTATTCAATTAAAATTATTTAGTTTATATTATATAGTAATCACCATGCTTTATTTTGTCAAGAATTTTTCTCCCATCCAGAGTTAAGAAAATCTCCTTCCTTTCTCCTCTAATTGAGCTATTATGTTACTTTCTATATTTAAGCCATATATCCACCTAAGCTTCTGCTGATATATGTTACGAGCAGCTGGTCTAATCCTAATTTTCTCAACTAGTGTTTAGTTTTCCCAGCAATTCTTGTCAACAGGAAGTCCTTGCCCCAGTAATTGGTGTCCTTAGACTTATCAGTCTCAGTGTTCCTAAAGTCTATTATATTGTGGTCTTGTTTATCTGATCCATAGAACCCCATCTCTGTCTGTGTCTTTGTCTATGTCTGTGTCTGTCTGTCTAGCTTTCTCTCTAGCTCTCTCTGTCTGTTTTTCACTAAATAATGTTGATAGTTACTGTTCTGTAGTAAAAATTGAGATCTGGCACTGTTAGTCTCATCTTCCTACTTCTTTTCATTATTTCCTTTTAGTATCCTTGACCTTCTGTTACTCTTACATGAATGAATACTTGAAAAAACAGTTATTAAATGCTTACTAGGTACTATGCTAAATGCTGAGAACAGTTATAAAGCAATTAGTTGAAGCATTCTTTCCAGTAGTGGTGGTATAGTAGTATTGATTTGATTACCATTTGTGGAACTCCAAGTGGAGAGGAAGGGTGGCTTCAGTACTTAATAATTGGGAAGAAACAGTGGACTGAGCCTGGGTGAAGCGAATTATGATAATCTCTCATCAATCCGAATCCCAGGGATCAAGGATGAAACTGGAATTCAGTGTGCCAGGTAGAGGCTGCAATGTAAGAATATTGCATGAAGGTGGTAAAGAAACAGATTTATTTTGCTTTAATTCTATCTGATTCTAAAAAGTAATCACTCAGTAATCTGGCATGGAACAAAATCTGAAAATTAATTTAGGTAGCATCACCATTTTTATTATATTGACATGGCTCAACCATGAACAATAAATAATTTTCTAATGACTGTCTTCCTTTGCTGAAAACCCTATGAGGCAGGTCTGTGGTGTTATTATTCCTACTCCGTATATGAGGATATTGAAGTGGCAAGAAGCCCTAGGTGAGCAGCAGAGAGAGATTTGAACCCAGGCCTTTTAATCATTAGTCCTGCACTCTACTACAACATCATACCCAATTTTCCTTTGCCATGTAAACTTAAACATTCTATCTATACCCACCAAAAAAAGAGGGAAGATAATAAGTAAAATTGCATTTGTCTTTTTAGGATAAAATTGTGCAGGCAGCTTTAGATTTGCAAGAGGAAATCTATACAAATGAGGATTGACAGCCAAATAATGATCATAAGACTGGACTTGTGATTTCAGTGATAAAGGGAACTCCCAGATGGGGAAGGGAAAGGAATAAGCATTTATATAGCACCTACTTGTTTTCCAGGCACTGTGCTAAGTATGTTGTACAAATATTATCTCATTTGATCCTCACAACAACCACTAGGAAGGTGCTATTATTATCCCCACTCTGCAATTGCGGAAACCGAGGTAAACAGGGTGAAGTTATTTGCCCAGGTCACACAGCTAGTAAGGCCAAATTTGAACCCACTGGGCTACCAGCTGCCTCAGATGAGGGAAGTAGGTGCAAAAATCATGTATATAGAACTTTAAAGTTTATAAAGCACGTTAGAAACATTATCTCATTTTATTCTCACAACTACCCTGGGAGGTAGGTGGTGATATTATTCCCATTTTGTTGATGGAAAAACTGAGGCAGACAGTTTTAAGTACCTGTCTAGGGTAACACAGCTAGTAACTGTCTAATTTCAACTCAGATCTACCTACCACTCTGCCCACTATATGACTACACTAATTGACTCCATAAATTTGGATATTCATCCAATATATATCTCACTAGCTCTATAACAAAATATCTAAAAACATAAAAATTCTTGCACTGTCCTAATTTGAATTATACAATTCTGAACTTTTCCCCTCCATGGTTACATTTTAAATACTAACTCTAAAAGCTGTTCAAAGAAAGCTTATTTATTACATTAGTTTGCTTTTCTAGGCACATATATATGCTAGTGAACTATGAACCAAGTTAAATAAATAATTTTTTTCAAGTTTTCTGGGACTTACAAGCTTCATTTTTATGGATCTTTAGCTCTTCTTTAAGATCTTAAGAAATCAAAATAACTATGAATATTATGGCATCCTTAATAGAATCCTCCTAAAAGAATTTCTCTTTTTCAGGTAACTCTGGAATTTTATTAACCCTGACATGGCAGAGAGATAGAGCAATTTCATTTGATGTGAGCAATTTTCCCATTTTGAAAAATAGTTGTTGTGATAGCCCAACAATGTTGGAGTCTAGTAGATGTCCTGAAGACCAAGAGATATGTCTGCTAAAAATCTTATGATGCAATGTGAACCATCCATAATAATCAAGAAACAGGCATTTATAAAAACCTATAATGAACAGCTCACTATACTGTGGATGATTCACAAGAAAAAGAAAATACAAGCTTTGTTCTCAACAAAGCCGTAATAACGATGTCAGAGAAACTGGGGCTTTTCCAATAGGACATCAAAATTGATATGAGCATATTGGCAGAACTTCCATTCCTTCACCAAGTTAGAAACAACTGAGCTTAACATCTAGTTATTGAGACTAATTGGTTAAAATCAGAGACTGACAGATGGAGTTCTGCCTCTTTTCCTATCCTCTTCCCGCTCCAGGTCAGTTTAGAGGCTAATTTCCCAGGTTCTTTAGACACCTTGCCCACAAACTAAACCTCTTTTTAAAAGGGAAGGTATATCATTGCTCTTGCCCTGGATACCAAAGCTGATAGTCATGGCTCTGATCCTTGGGCATCCTGTGAAGAGGCAAGAGATATGTGTATGAGATAACTTCTAAGCAGGACAGAAATCTCATAGGAAGGGAAAGCACAGTCAGGTTAAAGAGAAGTATATGAGTGAAGGAAGTCTTGCTGAGCTGACTGAGTACAGCTGTGGGTCTGACTCACAAAAAGCTGAAGTAACTCTGAAGCAATGTTCTCTCTCCTAAGAAGTTGTGACCATTCCTCTGCAGGGAAGAGGAGAGAAACAGCAAGTTAACTCTGCAGATTGCATCTAGCAAAGAAAGCATCAGTACCTCTGCAAGGGGAAGTAAATAGAAGCTTCAGAGATCCCTTCAGAAAGGATAAAATTCTAGAAACTTGAGCAGTCTAGGCAACCTGCTTTCTCTCTCCCACTGCTAACAGGTGGTGGAATTTTCTCTGTGTGTGTGTGTGTGTGTGTGTGTGTGTGTGTGTTATAGTAGTAGTAGTAGTAGTAGTAGTTTCCTTGTTTACCTTATTATTCTGTCTTAATTAACTGGTGAAGGAGGAGGGAATGAAAAAAGAATAAAGTAAAAAATATACTACAGAGAACAAAAGAATAACCTACAAGAAAGCAAAGATGATTATATTGGCTTTCTTAAAATGGAAATTTATTGTTACATATTTTGAATCCTTCCTGATGTTCCACTGGACACATGATGATGTTTTATTTTGTTTTGTGTTTATTTCCTTTTTCTGCCATTCTTTTTCTATTCTGTTTTTTAGTTAAGTTCTTTAAAAAAAAGTTTTAAAAAAGAGGCAACAGAGGTGGTAGTACACTTCCAAGTATTACAGAAGCAGATTAAAAAGTAATTGGGAAATATTTAACAAAATAACTAAAAAATAGAATATAATTAATGTTAATTTGTGGTTTTTCTAAGTCAGTATGCCACCTATAGATACCTTTTGAGCATTTTTTGTGGACTCCATTTCTACTTGAATTTGACAGTGGCAGAGTAGATAGAGAGCCGGCCTTCAGAAAAACTTGGATTCAAATTCAACCTCTGAAACATAACAGTTTGTATGACTTTAGTGTAACAGACAACACTATTAAATTGCAGAGAAGGTGCTTGCATTGATGGAGAGACTCCTTATCTTGGAGTGCCCTTTAGTCATGAAACCATAGGCATAATCTCTATGCCCTGAATTAATGGGTAATATGGTTTCACCTGGCAAAAAGGAAACATTAGTAAGTGAATGGGGTTATGAGCTGTGGATTTTAATAGAAACTGCTCCAAACAGTACTTTGACCCTAGGTGTAGGTTTTCAGGAGCCCATTAGAAGAGGGCTCAGGCTACACATATAGTATAAGAAGGTTAGGCACTGGACCTGTGATTTCATTGGTAGGGGGAAATGCAAAGTATTTCTCCTACCAATACAGGTCATTCCTTGTTCTGCAATTAATAGCCATCCCTAAGGTTTTATTAAATTATTCCTCATCCTTCCTTTGTTCCTTCCACATAAGGCAATTCCTTTAATCTATAACTCTGATTTTTCATTTTACCCTTTTGTATTTCTTTGCATTGGACCTTCTCCTGTTTCTCAAAATCCCTTTTGCAAGATATAATCCCTGACTCAATAGAGCCCAATACCCAAATAAGAAAATAAGAGCTAGATTAAAGGTAAGTATAATCAGTGAATGGCCCAATGGCTCTTTCAAGCTAGATGTTTTCTAATACAGGAGATTAATTTTAATACAGCATTTAATATAATACATTATTAACACAGTACAATGCAATATTAATACAATAATAACCTCACATTTGAAAATTATTTGAAAGTGAAATGAGCAGCTTTTTCTTGGTGTTCAAAGTATATTCTTAAATTATTTCAGGTTTCCTATATCTTGTAAAGTTTGTAAATTCAAATAGCTTGAATTGAAGAGATTGAAACACTTGTAAAACAGAAGGTGGACATGAGATATGTCTGTTTGCACTGATTTTTATTTTTTCATGTGGTCTTACCAGTAAGCTAATCTTAGAGCCATATTGGGGTAAAATGAAAAGTGAATGCTTTTTTACCTTCAAAGCTCAAACAGTAGAAATGTACTACAGATGGAAGTCATAAATACATTTTTGAAAGTTGCTTTGTATATGGTTTTTTTTGAGGTAGGTAGTGTCAAGTTTGAATAAAGGATAAAAAGACTTCAGTTACAGCCAATGCGGAAAAAAAAATTAGACTGCTTTTCATTGTCAGAATGGGTTAGTACAAAGAAGTGGAAAACTTGGTGTGAGTTGGAAAGAAAAATGTCATGGGGTTGTCACCCTAAATTAGCACAACATTATCTACTTGGTGACATTCTATTATTTTTCCTTGCAAGGAATTCTAGTTTTCACACATTTGCAAACATTTCTGACAGCCCTAACCAGATTTTTCTTCACCACAAATCAAAGTTCTGTATATCGAAATGCCTTTCTTCCTTTATCTAAAAATCATCAATAGCATCTGAAGCAGCATTCTGCAGAAAGCTTTTCTTTCTCCATTTCCCTAGCAGAGGTTGGAGGGGTGGGTGGGGTTCCCTAGGGCAAAATGTTGTATACATTCTCAGACATATAACAAATGTTTTGTTTGTTTCGTGTTGTTTTGTTGTTGATTTGTTGCTTTTTGCTTAACTTTTTCTTTATCATAAAGGAAAGTTCAGTTTCAAAGTGGGGACATCTTTCCAGAAACAACTATAATATATAAATCACATGCATCAATAAAACATTTTACAAAGAAAATAGATTTGGTTATTTGGCCCTGTGTAATAACTTAGTCTTCACATATTTCATATGCATCATATACTTTTGGAATGGAAAAACATTTGTGGGCTTGGTCTGGTTCAGCCTCTTTTTCTCACCTGATTTTCCTAAGTTTCATTTCCATTTTTTCACAAAAGCATAATGGGACTAGGAAGTTGAAACCAGTGATGATGAAAAGTTGATAAAGGATTGCTGAAATACCTGTTCCTGTTTGTTAACTACTTAAAGTCCTTCCTGTTTCATCCACAAATTATCTTGTGATGGATTTGCTTAGTTGGATTCCATGCTAAACTTCTAAAAAATTAACTTGTCACTCTTTTCTTTATTATGAGATCAACAGTGATTATAACATTACACTATCAACATCCTTAAAATTTTTAAATAAATGTCTATCCTGAACCACGGTTGCTTTTGACATATCTATCTGCTTGGCAAGTTGAGCAAATGTCATACTCTTTGCCACAAATGCCATACTCTAATGACTCATCATGGCATAGAGCCAAGTCAAGATTTTCAAAGTTCATGCCAGCAAGGTGCAAACTTTGGCAGATTTTACAAAGCAGGGAAACATTTGAATGTGGTTCTGGTGAAGGATCATGTCTGTTCTTGATCTAATTGGAAAAAAATAACAGGAAAATTCAGACTGATCCACAGTCTAGTAAGGTCCCCATTATAGTTCTGCAGAAATAGTCTGAAGAGGTAGAAAAGGGAAAGCTAAAAATCACCTAACTTTTTAGGCCCATCTATAAAGATAAATTTGATAGTTTTTTCTCTAAAAATTGAAATCCTTGTCCAATAGCTAACATTTAAATAGACATTCTACTAAAGGAACTGAACTCTGTCGCTTAGCTGTGTGATCATGAATTAGGGCCTTACCCTCTGTGAGCCTAAAGGAATTTCTCTTAGGATCATAAGTTATAAGTGGTCTTTAATTCATATTGAAAGAAATTCCTACACTGACAAAATAATAATAGTAGCTAGCATTTATATAATGATTTAATGTCTGCAAAGTACTTTACGCATTTTATCTCTGATTCTCTGAACCTGGTTGGTGCCATTATTATTTCCATTATACAGATGGGAAAATTGGGGGTGTTCTACTATTATCCCCATTTTACAGATGAGGAAACTGAGGGTGATAGATATTAAATTATTTGCCCAGGGTCACACAGTTGGTAAATATTAAAATCACAGGTCCTCTATGTATTGACATTCAGGGTTTACTTCGTTCTTAATGCTCAAAACGTGTAAAATCCTCCATCAACCAATCTCATTTTCTCAGTAGTTACTTTTGGACTATTTCGCTACCCTTTGGTCACAGAGTATCTCCATGGGCATATTCTCCATCACTTACTGATTTTGAAAATTTTGGAAAAAAGGCATATCATAGTCTTTTCTTTCTTCATCTGCACAATACCACACCTATCTGCAGATTTTGGAGCTGAGCCAGAGGATTTCTTAAAGTTCCTTGCAGTTCTAAGAACTATGGTTCTACAAAATTCTAGATAACCATCTTGTGAATATATGCTACTCTTAGCAGAAAGTAAAAGATAGAATATGGGTGGATGAATCAATGCTGATTCATCACCCCACTGGAAAAACAACTCAACACATATATCTGCATCGTGGTGGGTCATTAGTACTATTTTTGTATAGAGAATACTGCATATTTTCACTTTTAAAGAAATAATCTTCTTGTTCTCATCTATTTCTATGTTTCTTTACTGATCTACTGCTATTGCTTTCACTTTCTACAAGGGAATTTAAATCAAATAAATGTCTTAGTACCAAGCTCCATTTTCTCTCCATTCTCTCAAATGCTAATTTGAACTTCTATACAAATGGCACTTTGGGATGGTATTTTTTTTAAAGTCATATTATACTTTATATTTGCATTGTGGATTTCAGTCATGACCTGGGCATCAAGAAAAAATCTGGGAAACCATGTGGCAGTATCCTTTTAATAAATGAAGAAACTGTTTTTTCATGATGATTTTAAAATAAACTCAACTTCCTTCCTTTAAATTTAAAGCTTCTTATGGGTGAAAATTGTGATTTCTATTTCTTTTTGTGACCCCAATAATAATATCACAAATTTATAATATTTTATCATTATAAAAAGTACTTTCTTTTTATAATTCTATGAAATAAATGGTACAAAAATTGTCATCCTCGTAATAAAGTATATTCTGTAAAATTGCAGGGATTGTCTTTTCTTTGAATTTCAAGTACCTTGCACATAGTTAACACTTAATAAATGTTTGTTGAATTTGCAATGGAATCCCCATTTCATAGATAGGAAAACTGAAATGCTAAACGATGTATCAAAAGTTACACACCTATGGTAAGGATTTGAATTCAGAATTGAAGCTGCATACTAGAACACTGACTTTTTGGTCCCTACTGTGTTAAGCTGCATGGCCTTGAGGTGAATCATTTCACCAGTCTGCACCTTACTTCCCACATATGTAAAGATGAAAGAATTGAACTAGATGACTTCCGAGACACTTTCTAGCTCTGAATATACACTCTCTTGATTCTAAGACCAACACACGCTCTTTATCCATCAATGTTATTGACCAATCAATTGCTTCTTGAGCAAAGAAAACTAATACCTGAAGGAAACTCAGAGAGTGGATCAAGATAAATGGATATCTCTAAATATTAGTGTGCTCCCAAGCACCTATTTCATTCTCGGAAGGGAAGCAACTACTAAAAACCAGGCTAGTCAACTACCCTCAGGATTTAGGTGCCCTGGTTGGGCAGAGGGATAATTATTTACAAAGCTTCTGTGTAGCTATGACACAGATAGAGTAACAGATCGAAACCCAGAAAGTAAAGCACTAATTGCAAGTAATGCTGGCCTGTAGCGGGATATTTAGTTGGTGATAGTACAAGGAAAGCACTAATTCAGCCCAAGAGCAAGCAGAAATGGTAACATCAGCATTCTGCTTTGAAGAGCTTTCTCAGTGAATGGCACACAGCCAGAGTCCTCTATCTACAAAAATGTCCTAGTATAAATGTATGGGAAAATATTAAATGCATGTATGGATTCTACAGTGCTAATAAGGTGAGATTTTTTTTCTTGAACCAATGAAGTTTGGAAATACAAAATCAGGGGATCTCAGTGATGAAAGGGATTTCAGAGACCATCCAACATTCACCTGATTAAAAATTTTTCTATAGCACCTTAAGTAACTGTCTAGCCATGACTTGAAGATCTCCAGTGAGAAGGAGCCTGATCCCCTACCAATCCATTCCAACAATTTTCCTTCACAACTTTGGCTCATTGTTTTCATTGGAATAGGAAATGACATCAGCTATATGAACAAGAAGTGTGAGCTTAGCCCCAAATAAGATTATGAAGGGCATCATTGAGAGGTAGTCAGACTCCTGTCAAAGAATGAATAAGGCTTCCCATTGCATAGAAACATGGAAGGAGGCATAATGTGGAATTTTCCAATGCTTAGCAAAGTGCCTGTCACATAATTAATAAATGTTGATTGGTTGATTGACTGAATTTGCCCATGAGCCATCATGGAATGAAAATGAAGACTTTGCTAAACTTTTGAGGCAGTGTAGCAAAGTGAATAGAGAATCAGGCTCAAAATCAAGAAGACCTAGATCAAATCCTGTCTCTGAGATATAATGACTATGTGACCCTGAAAGTTACTTAGTTCCTAAATGTTGAGGACACAAGACTAGTTCTTTTTTTTTTAATAAAGCTTTTTATTTGCAAAACATATGAGTGACCTTTCAACATTGACCTTTGCAAAAAAACTTTTTTTTCCCAAGCTTTTCCTTTCCTTCCCCCCACCCCCCACCCCTAGATGACAGGTAATCTAATACATGCTAGACAGGATAAATTATATGACAAATACAATACATGTATACATATCTATACAGTTATCTTACTGCACAAGAAACATCAGATCTAGAAAGAGAAGAAGAAAAAAAACAACCTAAGAAGGAAAACAGAATGCATGGAAATATTCACAGAAAGCGTTAAAATGCTGTGTTGTGGTTCACTCTCAGTTCCCACAGGCCTCTCTCTGGATGTATATGACTATCTTCATCGCAGCACAACTGGTTTGAATCACATCATTGTTGAAGAGAACCATGTCCATCAAAATTGATCATCGTATAGTCTTGTTGCTGTGTATAATGTTCTCCCGGTTCTGCTGATTTCACTCAGCATCAGTTCATGCAAGTCTCTCCAATCCTCTCTGAAATCCTCCTGTTGGTCATTTCTTACAGAACAATAATATTCCATAACATTCATATACCATAATTTATTCAGCCATTCTCCAATTGACACAAGACTAGTTCTAAAGAAGGTGTTGATCTGCTCTGCTAGATGTAGTTTCCTCACTCAGGGAGTTCTCTATACCATTGAAATTGCAAGTACTGTCTGTATTGCTTTGCTTAAAAAATTTCTACACTTTCATGTGGAGAAGCATGTTTAATGTGTTTGAATTGAGCCATTGAGTAGCTGAGCTTTTACTGTGTTGATGGTAAAAATCCAAGGGAAGTACATACAGGCTCATCTTAGTCCAAGGGCTAGCTGACATCCAAGTTCTTTCTAGTCCATGCATGGCCTATCCAAAGAAGAAATTGTGTACATATTCCCTGAATTTCACTCTTTTCATGTAATTGACTCCCAAAAGATATTTCAATGTAATTCACTAACACATTTATGCTAAAGTAATGCAAAAGTTAAGTCTCTTTTCCTTAGAAAAAGCATGATCTTCCATACACTTGCTCCTTGTCTTTGTGTTGAAATAGCACTTATAGTTAAAGTAGCTATACTTGCCCACAAAATATTGCCATCATCATCTGTTAGTTTAAATATGTCTTTCCACACCCCCTGAAACTGTTGTGGGACGACCAATTATTACCTTGTTAGTAGAAGTTTTTTTTTTTTTTTAAGTAGTATCTCTGGAGCCAAAGATATAGGGTTCAAATCCTGCCATTAACACTCCCCATGTGATGTCCTTGAGAAAAGCCATTTGAACTTCCTGGGCCTCAGCTTCCACATTTATAAAATGAGGTTGGACTAGATAGACCTCAAGGCTGTTTCCGCTTCCAGATCTATTACCTGATGACCTCTGTCCACTGTAGGACAGGAATTCCCAGAGTTTATGTACTTGAACTACTATAGCGCTATACAACTGACTGAAAGACTAGCTGCTTTTCCAGCCTAAGGGAAGGAGGAGGAAAAGGCTCTCCATTTTTTTTTTTTTTGCTGAGGCAATTGGGGTTAAGTGACTTGCCCAGGGTCACACAGCTGTTATGTGTCTGAGACCAGATTTGAACTCAGGTCCTCCTGTCTTCAGGGCTGGTGCTCTATCCACTGTGCAACCTAGCTGCCCCAAGGCTCTCCATTTTCTTAGGTCTCCTTTGTTTATGATGCTTCTTGAGTGATAGAGTAAGACTTGTACTTTGGGAAGTTCACTTTGGCTTCTGAGTGGAGGGTGAATTGGAGTTGGGGGAGAAAACTTGCAATGAGCCAGAGAAGAAATAATGAAGACCTAAAGCAAGCTGAAGCCCATGTGAATAGACAGAAAAAATGTTATATGAGAGATGTTCTGGACATGATATGATAAACAGATTGGATATTTGAAGTACGTGCAAGTGAGGAGTTGAGGATGACACGGGTTTTAAGCTCATGTAGCTTTGAGGATGTAGTGCCCTTCAGAGTAATAAGAAAGTGGAGAAGAGAAAGAATTTAAGTAGAAATACAAGAAGTTTTTGTTTCAAACATGTTGCATTTGAGATACCTCTGGGTCATCCAGCTTGAGATGTCCAAAGGCAGTCAATGATAGAGGAATGGAGCTCAGGAAAGAGTTTCAGATTGGATATTTAGATCTGAAAATCACCTGCATAGAGATGATCATCAAATCCATTGGAGCTATTGCTATCACCAAGAGAGGTAATATAATAGCAGAAGAGAAGAGAGCCCAGGATAGAGCTTTGGAGGACACCGGTGATTAGTGAGTGTGACATGAAGATCTAACAGAGGAGGCTGAGGAAGGGTCAGACCTATAAGAAAAGAATTAGGAGAGAAGAGTACCATAAAAACTTAGAGAGAAAAAAGTACCCAGAGGTCCAAGAGGATGAGGATTAAGAAAATACTATTAGATTTGGTAATAACAATATTATTGGCAACTTTGGAAAGAGTTTCAGTTGAATAGTGAGGTCAGAAGACAGAGTACAGCAGTGTAGAGGAGAATGTGGAGAGCAGTGAAGGTATTTCATGTAGACAGCTTTCTCAAGGCGTTTAGGTAAGAAGAAGGAATATCAAATAATATATCTGATGAGGATTGTCAAGTCTGGTGAAGGTGTTTTTTTATTTTTTAAGATGGGGGAAATTTGGGCAAGATCATAGGCAGACTAGAATGAATCAGTAGATAGCAGATGATAAAAGTCAAGTAAAAGATGGAATGGTAGAGAAGGTTGTCTGATGAAGAATACAGGATGGAATTGAGTCAGAGATACATGTACATAGTTTGATCTTGTCAGGGAGAATTTCTTCATTGGAGACTAATAAAAGAACATCTCAAAAATGTGAAACAAGTAGAAGGGAGAATGAACTCAGCAAATGGCCTCAATTTTTCACTGCTATATGAGTCTAGGTCCTTAGCTGAAAAGAAGGGGAGAGGCAGTTGACAATGCAAATCATCAACAAAAGTTATGGGGTGTGACAGTATTAGACTGAAGACTAACCAGATAGGATTTCAATATCAAACAATTACAAATCCCTATTAAAAGGCCCAGGTTAAGTTAGATTATGTCTATTGTATTCAATTTCTCACAACACTCCCTTAAGCTTATAGGGAGGAGTGCTAGAACTAATAATTTATCCGAAATTCAGTTCAAATTGTCAGAAAATCTTTCTATTCAAGACTCAATCCTTTGTAGACCCCTGGCCCTTTACCTCATAAATCTAATAGAAAGTACTAGCACAAGATTCTAGATACTTCAGGGAAAGAACCAGCCTGCTGGTTAGTACATAAGGGATGAGGTACAAGGGACCTTTTCCTCAAGAAATCCAGACGATGCAACACTTCCCTTCCCACAGCCTTGGGGTTTACTCTTAATCTATATATAACCATTCTGCCAAAACGCACAAAAATGAGCATGCCTAATTAAATCTAACAATACACTTATATGCTTTTTCCTCCTTAAATCTTCCCACTAGCACACTCCAACCACTGCTCAGGCACAAAATAACACAATAATGGCAAAATGTATTATTACAGTTTCTAGGACCTGGCTATATTCAGCTGCTATAATGCAGCTACCTACAGCATCACTTCAAGTGCTGTCCACGGTGCTGATAACCACTCAAGCACTTATAATAGTTCCTCATGCCAGCAATTACATCATTGCAGCAATTTAAAATTTCACTAGCATTGTGGGATTCATTTTACCCAAGGAGTTTTCAGGAGACCTTAGTGTGGATTAGAAAACCCATTTTAGGATTTCTCTCATATATACTGCAAGTTAATTTCAAATTCTGTATAGTAGTTTACTGACTTACCCTTACTGTCTAATTGTGTTGCTAAAGAAAAATGAATATGGAATGGAGTCTTGCAAGAAGTGGGACCTAGGATATAACCCTAGCTATGCTGATTTCTATGAAATTTTGGGTCAGTCGTTTAAGCTCCCCAAATTTCACTCTCCCCAGCTAGGAAATTAAGATAACATTATTTGCTCATAAAGCATTATATAAGTTGAAGGTGGCTGAATAACCACAAAGAAACTTAAAAATGAAATTTCCTGACAATAAAACTTGGACTTCAAGCATTTTGGAATCAAATTGAGAGAGTATAGTAGAAAAAAATCTTTTAATGGTCGTGGCTGGAGCCAGGGAGACTTTGCACAAGTTTCCCTCCATTGTGAATAATAATGTTATCTTGTATTTATAAAGCAAATATATAGTTCACAAGAACTTGCACATACATTTTCTTATCTGAACTTCACTGCTATCTTATAGACAGGGAATGTTTCATAACCATTTTACAGATGAAGAAACTAAGGTGTCCAGAAATCAAGTGATAACCAATTTCTCAAAGCTAATAAAAGCAGAACAGAAAACAGATTAAGAAGTTTTCAACTTCTAATCTAACAGTATCTCCAGTCTTATCACATGGTCTCTAGTGTTAATGACTCAGCATATTTTTCAGTAGCATGACTCAGTTTTTTTTAGTCAAGATTCAGGATTTTTTTAGTAAGCATGTTCTGCTACTTTTGGGTCATGATAGAGAATGTTTTAGAGATAGTGACTCATTCTTTTAGTGGGGCATGAGCTGGCATGAGATTTGATTTGGCCCTTTCATTAAAAATTGAAACTTTCAGGATGGGTGATAGGAAATTTTAAGAGTGAAAAAATGTTATAGGGGACATTATTCTACACTTATAGAAAACAGAACTCAGCACAAGCCCTGGGGAATAACTTGGCACTTCTGGAGGCCCGAGCCATTTCCTTATGGCATATATTCCTATATTCCAATCTCTTCTATAGATATCTTTCCCTATTTGGCCTGCTAAGGGGAAGGTCCCATGTCTAAATGCCACTGTTAGGATATCTCTGACTGTTCTCAACTAAGAGATAGCTCCTTGACCTCATGAGCCTGTTATTTAAATACTCTGCTAACCTGTCCTCTAAGAGATTGATCCCTGGATTCTGTCCCACTCTATAACTATCTTCTATTGGCCTTCTCATTGCTTGGAGGGTAAATATCTGAATGCCAACTGCTTTTAAATACTTCACTCCACCTCTTTGCCAACTAGAATACATATCTCTGGCTGACACTTCACTTTCTTCACATAATTTCTAGCCTTCTGTCTACTAAGGAATAGATTTCTAGACAATCGATATACTCTTGGTAGACCTCTTCCTCTCAACTAACTAAGATGTCTCTGGCCATTAGCCCACATTTTTATTATGCATTCTTGCCTTTTTCTGCACCAAAAAGCAGGTTTTATCATCACCTTTCCACTATCTTTGAATACCTCCAATTTTCTGCTCAGTTAGAAACAGAACCTTGTCCACTGATTCATTCTGGAAAGGCACAGTGTGGTGTAGTGGATAGAGCACTGGCTATGACAGCAGGGAAATTTGGATTCAAGACCTGACTCTACATCCTGGACAAGCTGATTAACCCTTTCAGTGCCCCAAGCAGATTACTAAGACTATAAGTCATAGAAAAACTGTTGAACTTTGCTAGAGACTTTCCTTACCAAGAATTCCCTACAATGATGAAATTGCACATCTAGGCAACAACAACCAAAAAATAAAATCTTCTCAATATAACCTAGGATTTCATTAGTTCTCTAGGGATCTGCACAAAAAGAGTAGCCAGAACAACAAGATTATATGATGATCAATTCTGATGGGCATGGCTCTTTTCAACAATGATTGAGGCCAATTCCAATGATCTTGTGATGAAGAGAGCCATCTGCACTCAGAGAGGCCTGTGGAAACTGAGTATGGATCACAACATTGCATTTTCACTCTTTTTGTTATTGTTTGCTTGCATTTTATTTTCTTTCTTATTTTTTCTTTTTGATTTGATTTTTCTTGTGCAGCAAGATAATTGTGTAAATATGTATACATATATTGGATTTAACATAAATTTTACCATGTTTAATATATATTGGATTACTTGTTATTTAGGGAAGGGGATGGGAGGAAGAGGGGTAAATTGGAACACAAGGTTTTGCAAGGGTTAATATTGAAAAATTATCCATACATAAGTTTTGGAAATATAAAACTTTAATTAAAAAAAAAGAAAGAGTAGCCAGCACCATTCCCTTTCCTCTCTGTCCTGACATAGGCTGTGAGCAGGAGGAACTGCTTGTGCCTTTTCTTCTTTCTTCCCCCTTCTGATGCCTTTCTACTTTACCCCAGCCCAAACCATCCAGGACTTGACAGAGGATTGAGAAGCAAAAAAACTATAAGCAAAAATGGCTGCCAGCAGAATTCTTTTTTCCCAACCTTCTTGCCAAAGTCCATTTTTCCCTCGCTAGCTGTGAAATAACTCCTTAATCTGTACTTACTCGGTCCCTCAGGGACACCTTTCATTGGTGATGAGTCAACCACCCCCATCAGACATAGCTATTCACTTCACTTGGCTGAGTTGGGGGGCACCAACTATAATCCTTCTAGTAAGATGGAAATCCAGCAGGACTTAGCATTGAACTACCTCTATACCTTCTACACCCCTGGACACTTGCATCGGATCTATTGGTGTACCTTAGGACTCCTGGATAAGGCACCACTGCACCCTAACTTCAAGGACTTTCCATCAGCCCTGATCCTAATCCCTTCTGTATGTGTAGCCTTCCCCAATCAGAATGTCAGGTTCTTGAGACCAAGAGCTTGCCTTCCTTTTTCTATTTGTATCTTCAATGTTAGTGCTGAAAAAGCAAAACAAAAACAACTCCATCTTGAGGTGATCTTTATAATTAGAGCTGATGTGATGATCACATTTTTGTCGAATCACAAGGATGTTGATGAGACAAATGTTTCAGGATGACTTCTGCCAAGAATCAAAGTCAAGCGTATTGGCCTAGAGTTTGCAGATTCCATTTTCCCCCTTATGTGAAGTTTTCTTTTCGAATAACTGAGAAAATAATTAAAGAATGGCAAGAAGTCAGAAAAATAATTCCAACTGATTAATTTCAAATTGTTCTTCCTGTATTTAACTTTACTCAAGGTTCTGGTTTCCTGTAGCCAGGAGTATCATTTCGCCTCGTCCTTCCTGCTTCATAAACATTGTCTGTTCTACCTTTGTTCAAGCTATATGATGAAATTGTAAGGCTTTCGTGTTTTACAATCTAAAGTTTTCAAAATTAAACTTTCTGGTTTGAAAGTCAATAACCTTCCGTCTTCACCTATTTGTAAAAGGAGACTACAGACAAGCAGTTTCTTGCATTGCTGTTATCTATGTTTATAGCTCTCTTTAATATAGCCATTTCAGTAACTAGATCTTCCATGCCCTTTCTTTTCCATGGAGTCTGTGACATTGTTACATTCTGATTGTCAGGGACACGATACTATGTACTAACATATTATGAATTTTCATTTGTGTCATCCTGGTTTACTTGCAATGAAGTCTGTATCCACTGCCTTATTCTTTATGCACTTCAGCACCCAGAACCTTGTTGAGGTTATTTAATAAGTTTAGGTGAACTTTGAATTTCATATTTGAATAGGTTTTATGTTTCTGCAGAGTCATTTTTCATCCCAAACTAATAAACAATAGATAAAGCTTTCAGTGGAGTTTGCTCATCAAATTCCCAACTGCATCACTATTTGGGAAATTAAAATAGAGAAGGGCTCAGAAAAAAAAAATCAGATATACCCACAAATATACAGCAATCTCTATAATAAGGATGCTGTGTGGGAATGTTATTCTGTCTTTTCAGAAATGAAAGAATGATGTGATTCTATAACTAGAAGGTATCTTAATACACAGGCTTTTCCTTTCTTTCTTTCTAATAGCAGTTTTGGTAATAGCCTGTTTAAACAATGCATTTTATTAAGAAAATAATTTAAATGCTATCCAGATAGGATTTTTTTCTGGCCTGCTTTCAATTAGAAAATAATTCCATGCAGGATTTTTTGTATTTTTAATTAAATTTTATTTTTTCAATTAACAAGCATTTGTCCTTTACCCATCTTTCACTCCTTCTCAACCCTCTTCCCCACTAGAAAACAAAGAAAAGAAAAACAAAACCCCTGCAATAAATATGCATAACAAAGCAATATAGATTGCCACATTGACTCTGTGTGTGTGTCACTCTTTATATAGAAGTCTTACATCTTTGTCAAGAGGTGGGCAACATTCTTAATCATTAGTCATGTGAAATCATCGTTGATTATTGCTTTGATCAGAATTCACCAGTCTTTCAGAATTGGTCATTTTCACAATGTTATGGTTATTAAAATTGTTCTGATTGTGTTAACTTCACTCTGCATCAATTCAAAGGGATGTTCAACTGACATCCACTTCCTCCAACTCTTTCCTGTTTATGTAAACTTCTACTTAAACCCACTGATTAAGATAAGTCCTTTCCCTTCTTCCCTTTTTCTGCCCTTTTTCTGCCTTTTTCCCCTCTCTCTTTCCTTTCTTCTTTTAAGATCATCAAAATATAACAAAAAATCACTCCGGGGCTTTCTAGTTTATTAGACTTTTTCTATGATCCCTGCTGACAATACACCACTCTGACAATCCCCCTCCCCATTAAAGTCAAAAATGTCATCCTTATAAGGCCTTTTCTGAGTGTTCATTTGCATTTGCCTTTTAATGTTTCTCTTTCCTCAGATATTTATATTTCAATGTTTCTACTAAACTTCATTTTTTTCATCAAGAATGCTTAGCATAAACTGGGAAAAAAATTTTACTTTCAAGGGTTCTGATAAAGCCCTCATTTCTAAAATATATTTAGAAAATTATCTCAAATTTATAAGCATTCAAGCCATTTTCCAATTGATAAATGGTCAACGGATATGGACAATTTTCAGATGAAGAAATTAAAACCACTTATAGTCATATAAAAATATTCTAAATCATTATTAATCAGAGAAATGCAAATTAAAACAGCTCTGAGGTACCACTACACACCTTTCAGATTGGCTAAGATGACAGGAAAAGATAATGATCAATGTTGGGGGGGGATGTGGGAAAACAGGGACACTAATATATTATTGGTGGCATTGTGAACTGATCCAACCATTCTGGAGAGCAATTTGGAATTACGCCCAAAGGGCTATCAAATTGTGCATACCCTTTGATCCAGCAGTATTTCTACTGGGCCTGTATCCCAAAGAGATCTTAAAGGAAGGAAAGGGCCCCACATGTGCAAAGATGTTTGTGGTAGCCCTTTCTGTAGTAGCAGGAAACTGAATGGATTACCATCAATTGGAGAATAGCTAAATAAATTATGGCATATGAATGTCATGGAATATTATTGTTCTGTAAGAAATGATCAGCAGGATGATTTCAGAGAGGCTTGGAGAAACTTACACTAAGTGATGCTAAGTGAAGTGAGTAGAACCAGGAGAATATTGGACACAGCAACAAGAAGATTATATGATGATTATCTGTGATGGTCATGGATCTTTGTTATGAGACGATTCAGTAGAATAGGCAATTCCAATAGACTTGTGATGGAAAGAGCCATCTGCAACCAGAGAAAGAACTATGGAGATTGAATGTGAAATCACAACATAGTATTTTCACTTTTGTATTGTTGTTTGCTTGCTTTTTTGTTTTGTTTTCATTTTTTTCCTTTTTGATTTACTTTTTCTTGTGCAGTATAATTGTGGCAATATATATATATAGAAGAATCGCACATATTTAACACATATTGGATTATGTGCCATCTAGGAGGGAAGGTGGGGGGAGAAGAAGGAAAAAACATTGGAACACAAGATTTTGCAAGGGTGAATGCTGAAAAGTATCTATGCATATGTTTTGAAAATAAAAAGCTTTAGTTAAAAAATTTAGCTGAAAAAAAAAGAATACTTAGAAGTCCTCTATTTCACTGAGTCCAATTTTTCATCCTGTGGGATTATAGTCAGTTCCTCTGGGTAAATTACTTTTGGTTGCAAACTTAATCCATGACTTTTTGGAATATAATATTCCATACTCTCCACTTCTTTAGAGTAGTAGTTGCTAAATCTTATATGATTCTGATTGTGGTTCTTCAGCACTTGAAGTCTCTATTTTTGATTGCTTGGAACAATTTTTTTCTATGATGTAGAAATTCTGGATTTTGGCTGCAGTATTTCTAGGCGTTTTCATTTTGAGATTTCATTTAGGAATTTATCGGTAAGTTCTTCCCAGTTTCATTTTGCCCTTTAGTTCTAATAGACATCAGCATTTTTCTATTATGATTTCTTAAAATATGATATGAAAATATGACATGGCTTTTTTACTTATGTAGAACTTTACATAAACAAATGATAAGAATCATTTTATTAATTCTTATATTATCTCTCCTTGATCTATCTTCCAGATCTGTGGTTTTTTTATGTGGGATAGCTATTTTTCTACTTTCTTGCTCTTTTGACTTTATTTTAATACTTTTTTTGTTATCTCATGGAGTTATTAACTTCTTTTTCCAATTCGCCAGTCCTATTTTCCAGTTTTTATATTTCTGTTGCCCTGATCTCAATTTATTTCCCCATTCTTCTTCTAGCTCTCTTTTGAGATTCTTTATGCAATCTTCCAGGTAAGCCTTCTGAAAGGGAGACCAGCTTAAGTCCACCTTTGTGGCTTCATCTGGGATTGTTTTCAGAATCTCAGGATCTGGGGACTTCTCTACTTTTTCTCCATAAAAGTTGTCTATGGTGAGAGCTCTCTTTTGCTTCTTACTCATGCTTTTGAGTTGAGGTATCAGTCACCAGCAGGGAAAACTGCAACAATTTGTATTTGCCCTGGGGCAGTTTGCCAAGTTGACTTCCGGTCTGAGGCTGGTGGGGCTAGATCCGCACTAGGACCACGCTTTCAGCTGCTCTCAATCCACCCTTTACCAAAGGCAGATCTGCCAAAGCACCTGCCCGCAAGCAGAGCGAAGTGGCCCAGGCGTCTCCCAGGGGCTTCCTGGATGCCTAGAATCCGCCCCTCTATCGCAGCCCTGACTTCCGCCCCGGCTGGCGTCTGACAGCGACCAGTGGCCGATTTCCCCTGAGGCTAACCTTCTCCGGAGTTCTTTCAAAGTAGATATTTGATAGAAGTGCGTTGTAGTCCAAGTGTTTGGTGGCGCCCTCACTCCAGAACTAGTCCGGAGGCTCAATCTGTCTGGGTCTGAGGGAAGGTCTCAGGAGCTCACAGAGAATGCTGTCTGCAGTTCGCCATCTTGGCTCCGCCCAGTTATTAACTTCTTTTTGGTTTATCCTAATTTTAAAAACTATTACTTGGCTGACATTGTGTACTTCTTGAGCCAGGCTGTTAATTCTTTTTTCATGTCTTCCCTCCACAGTTTTTATTTCTCTTCCAATTTTTTTCTCTATTCTTCTCATTTCTCTTACATCATTTTTCTAGGAATTCTAATTGATCTTGTGGGCAATCTATATTTTTACTTGAGACTTTGCTTATAGGCACTTTCCTATGGTCTTAGAATCCTTGGCCTCTTAATAGTTCTTTTTCTTATTTTGGTTGCTCATTTTTCCAGCGATCTGCTCCAGATAATGTTACTGATCTAGCTGGAAGCTCTTTTGGGGCCATCTCTGTGATCCTAGCTCCTCTGGTAGACTCTCCTGTGTTGCTTTCCTAAGCAGAGTACTGTGTTTGAGATCTACTAATGGTGGCTCCCGACATGGGATTCTGAGTGCTGACTTATTCTTGGCCCTAATTGACCTAATAACCTGGGAGGGATGACTGAGTTCATTTTCCACTCTGAGCAGATCTTTCTCAGAGTTCTGGGTACTGAGTACCTGATTCCAATCCATTTTACTCATTCCTTTCCTGGTTACTTGTCTATAAGTTGAATTTGTAATTTTAGATTAGAAAAAGGACAATACTATAGTTTTTTCTTCAATATCCAATTTACTTCTCAATCTAGCATTCTTCTTTGGAGTAATTGTTGGGGGAATGAGGCTGTACTATTTCTTCTTACATTTAATCCTGGCTGGTCCCTATGGAGGCTTATTTCATATTACTTCCTTCATTCACTCTATATATCGGCCAAACTAGTTTACTTGATGTTTCTCAAATGTTCCATGTTCCATATTCTGTCTTTTTGCCAGTAAGCCTGGAATACACTGTCTCATCACTCATCTCTGCCTTTTAGAATTCTTCACTTCCTTCAAGACTCATTCATCTGAAATATCACCTTCTACAGGAAGCTTTTCTTGATATCCTTAATTGATAACATTCTCTACTTCCTCAAATTATACTATATGTAATTAACAGTTTTAGTAATTCAACAGACACTTATTAAGCTACCATGGGCATAATGCTATGGCTTATCCTGGGAATACAAAGTCAAAAACACCCAGTCCCAGCCTTTAAGGAGCTTACATTCTATTGTGTCAGGGAGATATACAATATAAACAGATGATTCTATAGAAAGTATGTATTTGTATATATCTATAGATATAAATAGATATAGACATAGACATAGAAAACATACATATGTGTGTATTTTATGTGTATGTTACAAATGTTTTTTATAGTATTTGGAGTACCGTCTCTTGAATGTAAGATCCCAAGAAAGGCTACTCCAGTCCACAACTACTTAGAATAATAAACTTAAACTCATTCCCTTTTATAAAGATAGAACTCCAAATCTGGTCTCAGACATGTAACAGCTGTGTGACCCTGGGCAAGTCACTTAACCCCAATTGCCTCAGCAAAAAAAAAAAAAAAAAGCAAAAAAAATAAATAAAGATAGAACTCTCATATATCTACACACTACTCACTACTAAGAAAGAAAACCTCAGCATCTTTTTCTTTGTAAACAATAAGTCAGAACTGAGGGGAAGTTCTTTTGGGACACAGAACAGCCAGCCAATTATTAATTAAAGACTTGAGGCATTTGATCAGTCTTTGAATTGGCTTCTTCCTGTTAGCTGGACCAATGTCTGTCTGTCCCAGGCCTTTTTCTTACATAGGGTTAGAAAGTTTCTTTCATTCACATTAATTCCTGATTGTTTATGTACATCCTTATCAAATAATTTTAGGGCCACTTTCTCAAAATTACAAAGGTTTATTTTAGTCCGAGACACCAAGATTTTCTTCTTATCCTCAAAATCTTTTGGGCTTTGCCATTCAAATGAATCTGACCAAGCATAAAATTAACCCAAGAAAAAGCAGTCTTCCTCCTGGTCCACATTTCTGCCTTTATTCTGTAGATGTGATTGGCAGCAAGCCTCTGGGCTTCAAGCTGCCCACATACAAAATACTACAAAGTAATTTCTAGAAGAGAACACTAGGTTGTATCCCCTTAATGGGATATAAAGCCCCTTAGGGCAGACTATGCTTTCATTGTCTTTGTAGTCTCACTGCCTATACATCTCAGACAATTAATAAATACTGGAAATGAATGAGATTAGAGTTTCTCCATTTGGAAAGAAAGCATTTACATGCATATGTGTGTTTTCCCCATATATATAAGAGCTTTTTTCAAAGGAGGAGAAATTCTTGAAATTAAAAAAATGGCAATGAGGTATATTTCCCAAATATTCCTCCAGGGAAGCCAAAGAGATGTGTGGTCCTTTCAAGATCATATCCTAAAACTTGACAATTACCCTTGAATACTTTAATGGATTTTTGATCCCTGTGGCAGTCAAGATGACTTTCCATTGCACCTGCTCATCAGGCATTACTTGTGCCCAGACCTTTCTATGCACATTCCATAATAACTACTACTAAAGGGAAGCCTCCAATTATCTTTTGTTTGGGTAGTTGAAGTTATTTCCTCTTCCTACTTTTTCTCAACCCCAACAAGATTCTGAATTCCTTTTTTAATGCTAACAGGAATATTAGCTATTTCAGAATAGGCTGTTTCTCATATTTACAATTCCCATTTATTTTCTTAACTCACATTTAATGCATTTCTAAATCTGTCCAAGTGGCATAATGGATGGAAAGAGTTTTGGTTTTAGTCTGAGAACCTACCTTCAAATCCTGGTTCTACCGATGACAGGCAATAATAACAATAACAACAACAATGATTACCAACTTAATAGAGTTCTTTGGGGGTTTGCAATTTTATTTGATTCTTCCCTGTGAGGAATTATTCCCCATTTTATGGATGTGGAAACTGAGACTAAGTGAGGTTCAGTAGCTTGTTCAAGATCACACAGCTAGGAAGTGCCTTCCTGAATTCAAGTCTATCATTCTCCACTGGCCCCCTAGCCACCTTTCATGCTATTTTACCACTGTGGACCTCGGGTTTTTTTTCACCTACCTACCTCAAGTCTCTCCCCCTTTCCACTTCAGTCTCCCCTCCTTTCACCCACCAAAGTTATCCCCCACTCAACCAACTCCAGTGGTTCCCTATCACCTCCAGATCAAATACAAAATGTTCTGCATGACCTAGCCCATCTTTCCTCCCTGGTCTTTTCACACTGTGCTCCTCAACATTAGCCTCTCAGCCCTTCCACAACCAAAACAAGCCATCTCCCAGCTCCAGCTGTCCCCATGCCTGGAAGGCTCTCTCCTCTGCCTGCCAAATGGCTTCCCTGGCTTCAAGTTCCAACTAAAATCCCACCCTCTCCTTTTTAACCTACTATTTAACTATGTAACCTAGACTAACAAAAGGAAGCACATAATTCTAGATATATATTCCCACTCTCTCTATATATAAATATATATGTACATTTATAGAGAGAGAATATATATAGAGAGAGAAAGAGAATATATATAGAGTGTATATATATATATATATATAGAGAATATATATATATAGAGAGAGAGAGAATATATATATATATATATATAGAGAGAGAGAGAGAGAGAGAGAGAGAGAGAGAGAGAATATATAGAGAGAGATGGAGACAGAGACAGAGATAGACAGACAGAAAGACAGAGATAGGGACATTTAGATAATCTAGTTATAATTCTAGGTCAGTACCTCATCTCTCCAAGCAGAGCGGAGTGGCCAGGTTCTGCCCTTAATGTCCTACATCTCCTCCTAGCTGGAACCTAAGTCCTTTTCCTAGAAGGGTGGGAGGAGGAGATATCTGTTCTTGCCTCATCTCTAAAGACGCATGTGGAAAACATAGCCTACTTGGGCAAAATAAATATCAGTACATCCACAACTCCTTACATCCTCTCTAAGTTGTTTCTCCTAATTAGACAGTGAGCTCCCTGAGAACAAGGACTATCTCCTTAAAATATTATTCCCAAAGCTTAATACATAGAACACAATATTTGCTTTTTCATCAATTCATTTCTCTCCGGATCAATGAAGGAGAATAATCAACACTTTGACTGGAATTCTCCAATGCACTGGTATTTTGATTGCATTATAGTTGTATGTGCATCTGTGTTGGCTCCTTTATTAGATGGTAAGGCTCTTGAGAGTCGTGGTCATATATTATTCATCTTTGAATCCCTCCCATACACTTAGCTCAGAGTACATAGTAGACATACAATCAATGTTTTGATTTATTGAATTGATCTCCCCAACAAGACCATAAGCCTTTCCTGAAATGGTATTATACCACTATTCAATTTCATCAACAAACATTTATTAAGTACCTACTATATACAAAACTATGAGCAGGAATGCTCATAGCTACCACTTGTTTCATACTTTCAGGTTTGCAAAGAGCTTTACATCTATCATTTCATTTGATCTTCACAACAATCGTGTGGGGTGGGGGCTGTTTTCTCATTTTCTTTATTTTACACATAAGGGAACCAAGGCTGGAAAAGTGAAGTGTCTTGTCTCAGTTTACCCAATTATGAGCTGTTTGAGCCGCAATTTTAATCCAGGCCTTTCTGACCCCAAGGCTAGCCGCCTTTTCACTAAGTAAAAAACCAAATAATCCCTGTCTTCAAGAAACTTATACTCTTATAAGAGTGTGTATGTTTACATTTTCACACATGTATTTTCACATATGTATATTCTTTGAAGGGTCCTAACAGCTAAATAAGCATAAAGCCATTTGAGGAGGGATGGGTCAGTAAAAACTGTGAGAACTGACCTTGAAGTACATACAGATTTTGAAAAGCGGAAGGCAGGGATCAGGAAAGAGGTGCACAAGGTACATAGAGGAAAAAGCAATTGCCTTGGATGAATTGGGAGAGCCAAGAGATGGAATGTTGCATTCAGGAAACTTGGCCGGAATCCAGCCTGAAAGGATGTAACAGGGAAGGAAAAATTGGCAAGGAGAGACAGAGACAGATTGGGAGGGACCTTATTGTTTTTTCCCTCTCGTTTCCAACCACAGGACAGTTGTTTCCAGGCTCCACCAGTGCTCTATACTTCAGACTTAGTGGAGCATTAAATGAATGTTTGCCAATGGACCAATATTCCAAAATCTATTGGCAATCCTATTTTGGCAATGCTGCTCCTTCATTAACTGATCGCCCACTTCTCTGGGATGCTATGAAATGGGAAGAGTTAACTGATTTTTTTTTTATTTTTGGCCACGGAAATTCATTGATCTATACCCTGAGATGTAAAAGGTTATAATCTGGACATGTCTATGGCTAGATCTGCACTTGGAACTTTGGTAGTATCTTCCAGAATTTGTCATCTTCTGTCATGCTCCATGAAAGTCCAAGAGCACAACCAGGAATGGTGGTCCACTGGCAAACATTCATTTAATGTTCCACTTTCCAAAATCTATTGGCAATGCTGCTCCTTCATTAGTTGATCACCCACTTCTATGGGATGCATTGAACTCTGAAGATGAGTCCTCCTTTTTCCAACCTTGGCACTCTAACCACTGTGTCACCTTGCTGCCTCAGTTATTGGCATAGAACTTCCAATATTTTCCATTCCTCCATCAGTATGACATTCCATCCAGTCTCTCTTTTTTTTTTCCTGAGGCAATTGGGATCAAGTGACTTGCCCAGGGTCACACAGCTAGGAAGTGTTAAGTGTCTGAGATTAGATTTGAACTCAGGTCTTCCTGACTTTAGGGCTGGTGCTCTATCCACTGTGCCACCTAGCTGGCCCATCCAGTCTCTTTTTCAACAGAGATGATGAGTTAAAATAAACCACACAAAATCTCTTGCTCATCTTCCAACCAAGTGAAGAAGGACCAGAATTTAAGAACTCCTCAAGGGACCAAATTGCATCAATTTGCTGCAGCACTGTTTGTATCCTCTTAGAGAGACTAGGATGAAATTTTTATTTCCAATTATAATTATATCTGCTTATAATTATTTGTATTTGAAGTGCATCTCCATAGATAGGAAAAATTATACTGAAATTATTTAAATGTATTTTTAAATTATCAAAATATCTTTGACAATTAACATCCTTGGTCCTTCTAATATTAGAAACGAAGCAACAGCGTACCAAACTGAAGCCCCAAATGATGCTTAACTACTTGGCTCCTCCACCTTTATACTAACAGGAAATACAGTTGTTGCAAAATCTCAACTGCTTCAGTACGTAAAAACAACTCAGGGATATATAATTTACTTTACTCATAAGATGCTAAATGACATTGGAGAAGTATATCTATATTAAACCGTATCTGCATACTAGAAGCAGTGAGTAAATTTCTCTTTAAAAAATACAATTGGAAAAAAATCAATATTTAGATAAAATCCACGAGCACTGAGAAGAGGAGACTTGAGCTCCTGTGAAATGATAAGGAAAATTACTTTGAGACAACAGAGAACAAGAGGTAGGCTGCTGGCCCTGTGGATCTGCAAGATATGAGAAACAAAGAGAAGATGAGTAAATCACAGCTCCTCCCAGCTGCCCTGGGAAAACAAAACAGGAGGAGAAAAATGAGATCAGCCACCTGCATCCAGTAAAAGTACAGTGTTGACAACCTTTCATAAACCACCCTACACACCGAGAAATTGGGAGTAACAAAGGTGATCTGGGAAACTCTGGGCACTTGTCAGTGCTCTGGGCCACTTTCTTGGAGGATAAACTGCAGAGGAAATGCCAACCTTTGTGATATAATCTAATAAAAACAATATAACACATTATGTAATATAATATACTGAGATTGTGCATTTATAATCGCATCACATCTTCAAGTGAAGACTGGATGACCATTTGTTGGGGCTGTTGTTCCTTATTCAGAAATGACTTAGTTTAGATGGGCTAGTTATTCTAGAGGTCCCTTCTAATACTAAGATTCTATTCAATAAAAGGGAAATAGAAAGCTAGCACTTTTAGGACTTTTTTTTAAATGCTAATATAGCTTAATGGATAGAGAGCTAGCTTTAAGGTCAGGAAAAGCCAAATTTAAGGTCTCCCTCAAGACAGTATTTGTGTGATTCTGGGCAAATCAGTTAACCTCTACTACTTGTGGAGGCAACTCTCTTAAGATTGCAAGTTGTAAAGAACCTGAATTAAAAGCAGGAGTTTCCTCACCTGATAATTCACTAGACAAATGAAACCACAGATCCAATCCTTAAAACTTCTTTTAATGTCCAACAATTAAGAATATTTTTATTGTAGTAACCTCTGCTTCCCACCCCCTTTCCCTTTTTTTTTCCTGAGGCATTTGGGGTTAAGTGACTCGCCCAGGATCACACAGCTAGGAAGTGTTAAATATTAGTCTCTTTTAAAAACTAAAACTATTAATCAGGCAAATAAATATCCTAAGCAGCTTTGGCATATTCTTCTGTAGTGCCCTAAATGTTCCACATTTGAATTCTATAATGTCTCCCATGTTCCACATCTGAATTCTATAGTGTCCCCCATGTCCCACATCTGAATTCTATAGTGTCCCCCATGTCTCACATCTTAATTCTATAGTGTCCCCCATGTCCCACATCTGAATTCTATAGTGTCCCCCATGTCTCACATCTGAATTCTATAGTGTCCCCCATGTCCCACATTTGAATTCTATAATGTCCCCCATGCTCCACATCTGAATTCTATAGTGTCTCCCATGTTCCACATTTGAATTCTATAATGTCTCCCATGTTCCACATTTGAATTCTATAATGTCCCCCATGCTCCACATCTGAATTCTATAGTGTCCCCCATGTTCCACATTTGAATTCTATAGTGTCCCCCATGTTTCACATTTGAATTCTATAGTGTCCCCCATGTCTCACATCTGAATTCTATAGTGTCCCCCATGTCCCACATCTGAATTCTATAGTGTCTCCCATGTTCCACATTTGAATTCTATAGTGTCCCCCATGTTTCACATTTGAATTCTATAGTGTCTCCCATGTTCCACACTTGAATTCTATAGTGTCTCCCATGTTCCACATTTGAATTCTATAGTATCCCCCATGTTCCACATTTGAATTTGTGTCCCCCATGTTCCACATTTGAATTCTATAGTGTCTCCCATGTTCCACATCTGAATTCTATAGTGTCCCCCATGCTCCACATCTGAATTCTATAGTGTCCCCCATGCTCCACATCTGAATTCTATAGTGTCTCCCATGTTCCACATTTGAATTCTAGTGTCCCCCATGTTCCACATTTGAATTCTATAGTGTCTCTATGTTCCACAGAAACATCAGTCTTCTCAGTTTGAGAACTGAGAATGCAACAACAATTAACCACAGAAGCTTGTACATTGGCAAGCAGGAAAAAATATAGCTGACCTGACCTTTGGGAGACTGTAGCCTGCCTGGGATCTTTAGCAAAAAAAAAAATGTCTAATTAGTAAGCATAATGAACTAGTAAACCAGTAGGACTTAAATATCTGCTGGCTAAAAGCCTTATGTAACCTGATTCTGGCAAAGGTTAGATCAATTGGTCATTGTAAAAAATTCCTGTGACCTTTACACTTAAGGATTTCTGATCAGATGGCTTGCTAATAGAAAAAAAATTACATTCCCCTCAGCTAAGCAGTCCTCAGAAAGGAGTAGCTGAGCAAACCCTCCTGCCTGACATTGAGCAGGATGAAGATGAAGGTAGTCTTCTTGTCAATTTTACTTGGGCAGGAGGCAACACTTTCCTGATTATATAGCAGAATGTCAGCCCTTTTCTTGGGAATGGACAGCAGAAATTAATTGGGAAATGATTTCTATTTTATTTTTACTTTTTCCCCTCAAAATTTGGTTTTGGAAAATTCTTCATAATCAAGAAATCTTGGTTGGCCATAAAATGGGCCGGGTTCCATCTATGTCTGTTCTTTTAATACCTTCTCTCCAGCTCCTAATAAACAAACATTTTCCTCCTCTAAAGAAAAAAAATTGGGGAAAACATTCTGTCGTAGTGCAGTTTGCTGCAGATGACATACTTAGTGCTAGGAGTCTTATTTTTCAATTTCATTATATAGCTATACTTCAGTTCCCTGAAATAATAGCACTTTAATCTATAGTCCATCCATCACCAGCTGAAGACAATAAGGGAGATATAAAATACAAAGAAAAGGTGAAGGTGCTGCCCCATTACCCATAAAATATGGGCTTATTTCACTACTACCATATAATTCTTTTTTCCTTCCAGGCCTACAAGTTATTCCGCCTAACGTACTAAAACTTTTCATGGCCTGATGCTAGAAAAATCCTGTATTGCTTTTAAAACTTTCTCTCCCCTTTTCCCCAACTACTTTCTCCAATGTGATAACCAAGGCGGTCCTATTGCTTATATCTTTGTTACCTTGGACAAGTCACTAAAATCACTTATCTGTAAAAGGCAAAAATCAAATCTGATTACTTCTTGCAGTTCAATAGCCTCTGTTTCTGAGACAATGCTGGGAGCATGCTGGGAGTTGGGGACCCTGCCTGGAATGACAAGGTCTCCACAGGGCCTGACTCCCACCTCCCCCCATGTATTCAAGGCAACATGAAGAAGTCCTTACAGAGCTAAGCATTCAGGAATATATTTGGTTAATGATTATCTGCTTAATTTCTACTCTAGGAATTCTTAGCATAGCTGTATATATATATCCATCCATCACAATGAGATGAGCACGAAGTCCTTCACCCTCAAAAAAGCCCCTTTGTACTTTCTGCCTAAACATGAAAGGTTTCTTTACTAGTGAAGCATTAAACAAACTTAGAGACTGGGAAACTTGGGAAATTGATAGCTTTCCCCAAAAACTCCAAAAGAAATCTTCAGTTACTCCCTCTTGTTTGAAACAATTCCAAATTCAATCAACCTGGTTCTTCACTCCCCTATGCAGAGCTTACATAAATAATGATATGATGAAAAGAACAGTAAACATCAGTGATAGATGGACACATTGGTAGCAAGTAATTCATGGGAAAAAAGTAAGAGAAGTAGGCCATTGCATGGTTTACTGACCCCTACACAAAAACAAGCTATTGTATGAGTGATTAATAAATGGGCTGAGGGAAATAAGTTCTGGAGAAAAAAAATGTTTCTATTCTAAAAAATCTTATGACCATGTTAAAAATTAAAAAGCATTGTATAAATCTTGGAATAAGTAAATTTGACATTTTTAGAGAAGCTCATGTTCTGCCAGATATGACGTGATGACCACAAGGTACATTTACCTTTAGTTAAAGTTTCACTATTGTTATATTGTTTGATGAATTTATTCTGTACATTCTTTTTTTCTAAGAAGCATTGCACCTGGGGTCCTGGGAATTTCTGGGCCCCAAGAAAATCTTGTAATCCTAGCCAAATAATTGTCCTATCTCTAATCAACCCTAACTTTGTAAGACTATAAAAATCACAAGCTTTTTTGAATAATTTGAACAAGCTTTTGCCAATAAATCGAACTTGATGACCATGCCATAGAGTGTGCTGTCTCTTGTTCCACTTCACCGACTCCAACCCTCCATTCAAGAACCTAGTTCCCCGTGGAGGCTGGACCTCCGTAAGACAACATGATGGTGCCATGGCAGGAACATTGGATTTGGAACTAAAGACCCTGAGTTCACATCCTTCCTCTTTCACTTCCTATGTGTGTGACAGGTTCCTCATCTGGAAACTGAACATGGTGAACCACAAAACTTCTGAAGTTTTTTTCATATTTAGATCTTTAACACTAAAATGTTTAACTTCTCTAAGTTTCAATTTCCTTCAAGTTATATAAATCTAACCCGACTTCCACCCAGACTTTGAGGTAATTTTCCTGAGGGACAGCCCCTATGCAACGTACAGGGACTTGTCAATGGACGTGAGTCCTGATTAGCTAAGAGTATACTTAGCTCTGACTCCATGAGAGCAGAAAAAAGACTTTAAATTGTTGAAATATTTCCAGACAAGTCACTTAACCCCAATTGCCTCAGCAAAAAAAAAAAAAAAGAAAGAAAGAAATATTTCCAGACAGACTTTCAAAAGAAGCAAGATACTAGAGAATGGTGTATTAGAGCCTCAGAGTCCCCCTATCTTGTCCCTTCGTCCTCAGTGACCCTAAGCCTGCTAAGTGTGGTGCCCTATTGGTGAGATCATTATCTCTCATTGACTGACCTAAGATCACATCCAATTTCCAACAACTCTTGAGTATTCTTTGGTAGAGTCTAGTCTGTAGAACATTTTTATTTATTTATTTATTTTACCGCTTTCTTTAATAGAGATTTACTGGCTATTCTTACTGGTCTTTGGTGCAATCAGCATTTGTTCAGAAGGGGCAAAGCTGATAAATGTCAGCTAAGGGCTACCACACACTTGAGAGCAACCAGGAAATCAGCTTTGGTTCTGAACCCCTCATAATCATACCCCTAGAGATATTTGAAGCGTGATGGATAGATAGAATCCTGTCCTGAATCTCTTGGGGATAAGAAAGATCGTCCAGCCTGACAGCCCTGGATCCTCCCTTCCCCTGCTCAGCTGGGGCAGCTTTGGGTAGAAGTGGGCCAGAACCCAGATTATATCCACACATACCACTCATACATTTTGTTTTCAGTTATCTCAATGCATAATATCATCCTTTCTGCCCCCCAGACCCTCCCATGGAGTATGAAATCCTTGTCAGAAGTACCTAGCAAAATGTCTGACACATGGTAGGTGCTAAATAAATACTTGATGAGTTTGGTTGAGATGAAGGGGCTATTGCCCCGAGTCTTAATCCCAACCAACCCCTTATCCACTTGGTCCCTTCTGTCACCCAGAATAGGAGTCTAGTTTTATGATATATCAGATACAGACTTTACCTTGAACATCTGCCTTTGTAATAAGTAATCCCCTCTTCCTGCTACCCCTGCTACCTTCTACCAAGATGAAAAGTTCTGATCAGTAAGGGCTTCCACTTCCATCCTTCTGATTTTTGCTTGACTATGGTCATTTTTCATGGTCATTCCTGATCACTCTGTTGGGGAACTCCAAAACTATTGAGGCTGGGGCAGCATTTAAGACTCCATCATCTATATTTGGCTATCTGATACAGGTCCTATCCAGTACCAGAAGGTAAACTGCTAGTTTGTTCTTAGAATCTATACTTGGGTTACCCTGAACCTTTTAGATCTTGGGATCCTAGATTTATTCCTGAAAGGGACCTCAAAGGCTACTCAGTCCAACCCCTTTATTTTACTGATGAAAATTGCTGCTCAAGGAGGTCAATATCTTGGCTTAGGTCACCCAGACAGTAATTATCAGAGGTAATTGTTCTGTCTGATTGTTCATAGACTGCACACCAGTAAGGGCTCATGAGCCATCATGTTAGTAGATTTATCTATGAGATTATCACTAGAACATGAGGTAGCATGTATTCTCTGAGAGCCCTGAACTCATGAGTATGAGTGAAAAAAAAAGAGGAGACATATCAGAGGGAACACTACATACCCAGGAAGAAAGAACTAATAGTACCAGCCAATATAACTGCCAGATCAGAAATATGGGCAATAAGTTTTATAAAAGGCAAATCCATCCCAAGTGAGATATGTCCTTCTGGCTCAGTGTCTCTTGCCTCTTTTGACTGCAGATTTGCTGGAAGTCTGAAATGTGTAAGCTGTCACAGGTCAATCTTTATTTGAGGGGACAGGTAGAGGTTAGAGAACAGGTCTTGCAGTCAAGAAAACCTGGCTTCAAGTAATTTCTCACACACCAGCTAGCTCTGTGACCTGAGAAAATCTTCTTATCCTTCCTGGCAGCCAGTTAGCTCCTTAAAACTTATAAAAGTTATAGAGAAATTGCATTTCCACACCAGGAATTCCCTACACCAAAAAAATCAAATGTTAACTAAAGATAAAATAAAATAACCCGCCCCCCTCAGTCTATCCAGATTATGAGCTCCCTAAAAGCAAGGATCCTTCTGTCTCCTTTATATTCCTCCACACAGTCCCTAGCACAATGCTTCAAACATAAGAGGCCTGAACAACTTGGTGGAATGATTTCCTCTAGAACCAACTGGCACCCTCTATCAAATGCCCAGTCTTAGAGAAAGGAAAACCCACATAAAATCAAATACCCTAAGCCAAGGTTGAGATCCCGGTTACCTCGCTTCCTAGGGGACTGCTCCTTCTTGAGGACTCCTCCCAATCCATCCCTGAGGCCCACAGACAAGTGCATGGGGGCTTCCTCCAGATCTTTGGGGCCTCTGGTTGTACCCAGCAGTCAGAGCATGAAGGGAGGGAGCCCCAAGTCACATGGAAAGGCTGCCAGGCTTTGGATTCTGGTCCCTTTGTGGGCTGCAGCAGAAGAATGGAATCTCAGACCTCGGTGCCCTCTCAGGAGTCCTGCTGTCTGTTCACCGGCCTCCAGAGACTCCTTTCAGCCACTGTCACCCCTGCCTGGCTGGCTTAAACCCATCTGTGCCCATCCACTCTCCATGATTCCCTGCACACACATGGAAAACAGTTCTCTCTTTCTCTCTCCCTCCCTCTTTCTCTCTCTCTCTCTCTGTCTCTCTCTCTTCCCTTTCTCTCCCCCCCATGTCTCTCCCTCTTTCCTCTATCTCTCCTCCTCTCTCCCTCCCTTCCTCCCTCCCTTCCTCTCTCAGCTTTTGCTTTGCTACTATGTCTATCTCTCTCGCTCTCTTGCTCTGAGTCTGGCTCTGGCCCTATCTGTTTCTCTCTTATAATCAGGCAGTAACTTCTAATGTGTTTTAGTATTTATAGGCCCCAAGGGCTAGAACACCAGTAGCAGCCCTGCTTCCATCAGAATAAAAAACTAAATCAGATGCCAACCAGCACCAAGCTTCCAGGGTATGCTGTGCTCAGGGATGCCAAAGGGAGCCCCAGGCACAGGAAAGCCATACAACTATGTGAAGTGCAGGCGCTCAGGCTGTGGAAGGTCAAGGTGACTTAGGGATCTTTGATCTAAGTCAGAGCGGGCTGGGGATGTCATTACGCCCATTTCCAAGCACCACTCAGAATATGACCCCCGAGGTTCAACCGAGTAGTTTATGCAGCATTGCTATAATATATTCAAATCAAGATGTAAAGATCAAAAAAGGAAAGGGGAGAGCAGCCAAGGGAAGGCCTTGGACTGGAATAGGAGCTCTGCCTGGGAACCATTTATTATAGTCTTAATGCCAGGTTGAGCTGGTACAGCCATGAATCCTCAGTTCTGAATAGATTTATTATTTCAAAAGCACTTTCTGTTCATGTTCTCATCTGGTCTTTTTTTTTTTTTTGGTCTTTTTTCTTTACTTAAAAGTTTGACTGTCAGAGCAAATGGAAGTTCTGGTGCTCAAGAACATCACTTTTTTTTTTTTTTAAACAAATAAAACAAAAGTGAGCCCTCACCAAGGTTCAGTCTGACATCAAGTCCTCTGAAGCTAACCTGACAGATGCCTTGATTATACTGGGCAAGAAATTTCAAAGTACAGACAGTCTCAGAAAGTTTCAGGTGGAATTTCAAGGCATGCTGTATATACTCATGTCTCTCTTTACCCAGCAGGGTTTGGAAAGGGTTTCATAAAGAAGGATGCCCTTCCACTCCCCCCCATCGCTGCCTCAGTGCCTTCCTCCCTCCCTCCCTGTCTCACCAGCTCTTTGTGGCTGTGGAACAGAGCCCAGGAGCCTTTGAGATGAGGAGTGTACAAGCTCCCACATTTGGCAGATGGCTTGTCAAAGCATGAGACACACTTATCACTTGGAGAAGAGGGAGCCCAGGGAACACTGTGTACAGAGCTTCACGATTTCGGCAGACGCCATTTAACATGCTTCACGAGTGACCAAGGCCGAGTCGTTGGAACCGGTCTGCCCCCTCCCCATTTCCCTCCCTTCCTAACTTTTGAAAATCACATTGTTTGCCAATGATACCTGGAATGGCAGCCCGTTGTGTGGCTCGCCCCTTTCTGCCTCCTTCTCTTCAGCCCCACATTGAGGAGTGATCATGTCCTCCTCCCTCATGGGAACTTTTTTTTTTTATCAGTGTGGGACAAGGCAGTATAGGAAAGAACGAGACTTTAGAGGCTTATGGCTAGAGCTCTCCAGCCTGAAGAAGACCATAGGGGTTCATCTGGTCCAATCAGTGTCCAAAGCACAAATTCTACCTGCAACATATTCCAACAAGTAGTCGTCTGTATTCCTCCTCTATTTTTATTTTTTTAAAGGTAATCAGGGTTAAGTAACTTGTCCAAGATGATACAGCTGGTATGTATCTGAGCTTGATTGGACCTCAGACCCTCCAGGCCGGCACTCCATCCATTGTAGCGCCACCTAGCTGCCCCCATATTCCTTTTGAAGACTTTAGTAAAGGGCAACAAGGCAATCCATTCAAATTCTGTGTAGCTCTACCTGTGAGGAAGTTTTTTTCCTTACTTGGAGTGAAAGTCCTTCTCTTGTTCATTTTTCTCAGGGAGATTGTGATGGAGTGACTCATACAGCTCAATTGAGTGGTGAAGGGAGGATTTGAACTCAGATCTACCTGACTCCAGGTCTACTGCTCTCTTCAAGGTAACCTAGCTGCCTCATGTAGTCCATATGGTCACCCTCTTTCCACAAGGAAATTACAAGAGATTTTTACAATTACAAGATAATTATGAGAGATTTTTTAAATGCCTTAATGAGATAAAGATAAACTATTCCCATGGATTAGAAATGCTGTCCAAAAAAGGGAATGAAATTAACTTGGTATGACTTAATGAACTCATGCTAACTTTTAGTGCTCTGCTCCTCCCTTTCTAAGTGCTTGACAAATCATATCTAATAATATGTAAGATCCTTGAAGAAAGGGATTGTTTCAGTTTTTAAAACTCCAGTATTTAGCTCAGTGCTTGGTGCTGAGCAGATGCTTAATCTGCTTATGGATTGATCCACTCTGGAATTTACCAGGAAGCCATTCCAAGTTTATAGAATGAAAGCCAATGTGTATAGGAAGGAGATGGAAAAACCTGTAGTTACAGTAACTCCTTCGGCTGAATCCAGGTCAGGCCAAACTGGAAAATACAAGAAAAGTTCAGAGCCTCCATAGGAAGAACAGGTTGGGCATCCAGGGTGCCAAGTTAAGTGATGGACATAAATGGAGGGAAGGTCAGGAAGTACAGGTCAGTATCTAGAGAGACAAGCTGAGAACAAGGGGCAAAATCTAATAACAAAAATCGGGGTTCAAATCAGACAGAAAGAGATAAGCAGAGAATGAATTAGTCTAGTAGGATAAGACCCAAAAAGAGATAACAATAATAAATAAATGTCAAGATCATTCCCAAGGGACAAAAAGTCAGAGGTAAGAGCAGTGCAAAGGAGATAGCTTCTGGGTAAAGAACGCAAGGAAAGATCAATCAAGTGGGAGAGATGATCATGCAATTGAGCCAGCGCAATTTTCAGGGCCATTCTGAGAGCTGCAAGAACTATTAGAAATGGCAAATACGGAAGCAAAATAGCTACAAGACCATACAGAGAGAAGGAAGACAGACTCAGAGAGAATTCTGGTGATAACAGAAATTCTAAACGATAACAAGGTGAACAATACTTTCTTTCAAATTCATTGTGGATAAAAGTCACATCATTTGGCTAAATAATGATTCATTTAGGTGAAATTATTGAGCTGGAGAATTAATGGGTGTCACTGCTACAGAAAAAGGGAAGACTTCAATCAAGTGAAAGAGGAGAAATAATGTCAGAATGGGCAAGAGTAGATCTCCTGTTTCCCTCAGTTAATATCCCAATTGTTTTTGCCCACATTGTCATATTTAAAATGCACTTAATTTTTTCTCTATTCAAGATAGACAGATCTTATTTTCTATGATTAGCCATAAAAGTACTAAGCAATATGGTATCACCTTCAGCCACTTCTAAATGATAACCCTTCTTAAATCTGTGAAAGATTGTCACTGTATTAAATATCCAAAGAGGGAGTGCAATAACGGAATTTCCCACCAGATGTCACTCTACTTGAGCCAAGAGCTCAGCCATGTCAATCAGGGACAGATGCATGAGAATCCCCTCCCTCACAGGCTGCAGTACTCCCAGTGGCCACTAGAAAGACACTTAACCTGCATGTGCTGAAGCTACTCCTTCCATTTTTGTGCAATGGATTTCAAAACCTGCTTCCCGGTCCTGGAGCTTCCCTTGGCACCTTGGGGTCTCCTTACTGCAACAGTCCTAGTCACTAAGAAATGTCCCTCTTTGACCCTTCTTCCTGGAGCCTCCATTATGTAGAGGAATATAGACTGGCTAGCCATTCTTCCCTTTCCATCCCTATTCTTGACTTTATGCCCTTTAAAATTAATTCCCTGTCTGAGAAACCATCCTCCTCCCTTCTCCGTCCCTTTACTTTTCCAGCTCTCTTTTAAGCAGCTGTTCTTGTCCCCCTTTGAAATGTAACCAATCAATAATCCATCCTCAACAAACATTTATTAAGCACCTATTACGTGTCAGGCATAGTGCTCACCGAATGGAAGTTGCTTGAGGGCAACTTTTTGATTTATCTATATCCTAAATTTTTTTTCCTGAGGCAATTGGGGTTAAGTGACTTGCCCAGGGTCTCACAGCTAGGAAGGGTTAAATGTCTGAGAGCAGATTTCAACTCAGATCTTCCTGACTTCAGGGCTGGGGCTCTATCCACTGCACCACCTAGCTGCCCCTGTATCCTTAAGAGTTAACACAATACCTCCTGGTACATAGTAAGCACTTCATAAATGCTTGTTTCCTTCTTTCTTCCTTTACCAATGCAGAAAGTAACTTTGGTTAACCCCTTGCTGACAAGGACTGAATTTTAATCTAGGGAACGAAATATTACATAGAATGTTTTAGAAATGAAAGATGCTATCTGAGCCTGGATGAGAGCCCCCAATCTAAATGAGAACTCCTCTCTCTGAATTTACTTTCCACTAAATTCTCAGGTTCAGAGATCTCAGAGTATTCTGTGACCACATAGTTTGTTGTACAGAAAATGAAAAAATAAATCCCCAGTTACCTACAGCTATTCCTGGATCTCTCCTGGAAATCTGAAATGTACGGCTACAGGAGGGAAAATAAACACACACAAAGAGAATGCCATGATGTATAGGCAAAAATGCATTGATATATGTTCCCAGATGAAATTGAGGTTAGAAATTCATTGCGATGGGCAAGGATCATCAGAAGCTGCTTTGTTATTCTTTCACTCCAGGAATCATTGGGAGTGAGGAGAGGGCAGAAGTATGAAAGGCTTGATAATAATTCAGTGAAATAAAAGGGGAAGGCAGGCTCTCTGAGCCCAGAATGAATGGAAAGAAACTCAGAGTTCAGTGTAAATATGGTTGAAGTAAAGATTAAAGGCTTTTATCCAGTAGAGCAATGCTTAAGAATTTAGATCATATATAAAGGAATTGCTTCCAGGCAATTTTAGCAAATCACTTTTACCTTGTTACAACAGTTGCCAGCATTAAATTAATATGGCTGTCGTGCCGATTTTATCTTTGTACTATTGCTGCTTTATAGAGACTGAGGATTTATGTGGCCTAAAATATAACAGCTTTGCTGTTGACAGATGGGCATAATAAAGACTGGAATGTGGGGGGAAGAAGAACACCGACCTTCCCTTTCTCTTGGGTTTCCCATTTTTCCTGGATCAAATTAATTTGTGGCTAAGACCACATCCATGTTGATGGTGTCTATTTGAGAATGGACAGAGAAGAGTCAAGAGGCAAGGTGGAAGAGTAAATTGAGTGCTGGACTGGGGTCAGATGCCCACCGCTGACTTTTTTTGTTATGTTTTGTTTTGTTTTTTGCTGAGGCATTTGGGGTTAAGTGATTTATCCAGGGTCACACAGCTAGAAAGTGTTAAGTAGACCCCAACAGCAGGGTTCTTGCAGACACTGTGTTCATAGAGGGGACAGTTTCCTGTGAACCTCACAAGAAGATATCATTCTGCTGAATCAGAGGAGTGAGCTGCCCCTGCACACCTAAATATTTATTCCATGTGGGTCCCTCATGCCCTGTCCTGCCATGATCTTTATTCACTCTCTTCCCTGTTGTTGGGGAGATTTGTAGGACAGTGTACCCTTTGTTTATGGAGAAAATGTCTTATTGCAAACCTACTATTTTGCTAAATGTATCTTCTTAGAATTAGTTTTGATTTCTGGCTCACTAGAGAAAGTCATTCATATGGAGGGTCTCATATGCTATAATTTTGAGTGGATGTGGACTCAAAGAGAACCTTGAATTTAAGGTAGCTATCCTAGGTACCCCAATTGTGAAATGCAGTTGTCACATACACTATATTAAAAGAGAAAGAGGAGGAGGAGGAGGAGGAGAAGGAAAAGAAAAAGGAGAATACGAAAGAAGAAGAAAGAAGGAAGAAGAAGAAGGAAGAAGAAATGTAAAATGTAATTAGCAAAAGCATAAATACTGAGACAGGATAGATAGATAGTAGCTCATCTGAAAAACATCTGGGGAGGTATTAGTGAACCACAAACTCAAAATAAATCAACCGTGTGATATGACAGCCTCCCCAAAAGCTAGTGTGATCTGAAGCCACATTACAGGGCACAGTGCCTGGTACTAGTGAAGAGACAGTCCTGCTATTTATATCATATCTAGAGTCCTGTTTAGTTCTGAATGTCATATTTTTGAAAGGACATTGATAACCTGGAACACGGCCAGAGAAAAGTAACTAAGATAGTAAAAGTCTTTAAGACTTTGCCACATGGGTATCATTTGATGAAACTGGAGATGTTTAGGTTGGAAAAAAGAAGGCTCGGGATGAACATGATAATGCTCTTCAAGTGACTTTCACATTGGAAAGGGATTAGGCTTGTTCTGCTCAGTTTCAGATTAGAAATCGGAGCAATGCCTAGAAACGACAAAGGTGACAAATTCAAGCTTCGTGTAAAAAAAAAAAAAAAACAACTTGAATGGTCTAAGTGAGTGGCCACAAAAGGTGACTGGGTTCTCCTTCACTTGGAGCAATGTCTGGATGACCACACAGGCATTTGATGGTGGGGAGGCTTGGATGGGATGAAGCAGAAGGCTCTAATATTCCTTCCAATACTGAGATTCTGAGATTACAGCTCTACAGGGAGGCCCACAAAATGTGCCTTTGGGCTACCAGCTGTCATTCCCCAGGAGATTAACCACAAATTAATCAAGAAGTCAATCTAAGGCCATTTCTCTGATAGGTGACTGCATAGAGTTCAGTTGATTCACTCTTAAATTGGTCGGCTATTTTTGTGGCTTTCAAGTTGTGGGATGTTTTGCTGTCTCCACAGGAATCGCCATGTGAAGGTCCACCCAGCTGGACCATCAAGGGCTTGCAGATCTTCACTAAAGAAGGAATATAAATTCTTTGAGGGCAAGGATTGTTTCATTTGCACATGCTTGATAAATGAGTTATTGATTGATTAATTAATTAAAGAAGGTAAAGACTGCTGTGATATAGAGAATAGAATACTGAATTTGGTGCAGAAAGCCCTGGATTTGAGTCGTAACTTTGCTGTTTATTGGCTATATAACCTTGCCCTAGAGAATTTCTGAGTCTCTTTCCAGTTCCAAATCTTGAGTCATCAGTTGGATATTCTGGGGGGGGGGGGCATGTGAACCTTTCTTTGCATCTTTGAGGATAGAGTATGGAACCCAAAGCTGAAAAAGTGCTTCTCAATCTTTTTTTTAAAGCTGTTATTGCACAGACTTGTTAAAAAAGCCCATATTTTCCATCCTTTTCTTACATTTTTAGAGTTAGCAGGGGAGCACAATGTAACGCATGTTCATATTCTAGGACATGGGTTTCATCACATTATTCAGACAATATTCTCAATGTGACCATCTGCCTCCACCAATTACAGGAAACAGTCCCACTGACTATGGAAAGCAGCAGATCTTCTGTATTACAGTCTTTTTTTCCGAGCAGAGGGACTAAGTCACAAGCTTTCTTTTTCTGAAAGCAGAGACATCCAAATGACTTCCTAGCAAGAAAGGTAAGGAAATAAGTAAAGCAGGTGCAACCTGAGAATTTTGCACCTGTTTTCTGATGGCAAGTTATACCTTCTGGAAAATGATTTAAAATTAATCACAGAGGAAATGATTCTCAAAAAGCAAAATTGATGTGCCAAGTTGAGACCAGATATTGGGATAAAAGCCTGAATTATGAATTTACATTGATACAGAACAGAGGTCCAAAAGCCAGAGGGCAATTTTGTACTACTTTTCTGATCCTGCAGAGCTGTGGCGTGGTGTGGGTCTGTGGTACTATGTGGATCTGTGTTTCTGGTTTCTTTTTGTCTTTTCTTTTCCAAGTCTGGCAAGATCAGAACTGGAACCTTGTACTCCTTTGAAAACATCTTAGAATCAAGGAAACAGAAAATGCTAGAGCAGAAAGGGACCTTAGAGATCATTTTTAATACTCCTCATCTTAAAGCAAAAAGAATGATGAAAGAATTGAAAAGGGAATCAAGTACAAAAAAGTTAATTCATCAATAAAGTCCCCAGAGAGGACAATTATTTATCAGCTTCTGAAAATTGTGATATTAAAGAAAGGAAGAATTATTTGAGCTTATTCCAAAGATAGTAACTCTATGAGTTACTATAGTATTGTATACTAGCTACAAGATAGTATGCAATAAAGCAAATGTGAATTAGAATGGACATTAGATTTTAATGGTAAAGATAAGAAATATTTGGAAGTTTATTAATTTTTATGTTAATTATGCCCATGAGAAGTAAAATTACCTTTTATCTAATCTACTAGACTTGTAAATTCTCAGAGAAAGGAGACTATATTTTACCTACATTTTAAATCCATCCCCAGGTTCTAGCACAGTGGTCAGCACAGCAGATACTTAACAAATGTTTGCTAAATTGATTCTAACAACTTAGCACATAACAAACTCCGGGGAGTCAACATTATTATTCCTTACATGAAGATGATAGTCTCAAACATGTGAGCAAGGCTGAAGAACATAAAGACAAATTGATTTTGGTTGGGCTAAGCTTTAACTATTTGGCAGTGGCCATGTTCTAGGGTCTTCCAAAATTAATTCTTCTGGGAGCTTCTATTCTGTTAGCATAGCCCTTAAAACAACCCAATATGGTGCTACTCTTGTATTTGACAGTCTACTATTGCCCAAACTTAAGGACAATGAGGAGGTCCAGCCTCCACGGGGAACTAGGTTCTTGAATGGAGGGTTGGAGTCGGCGAAGTGGAACAAGAGACAGCACACTCTATGGCGTGGGCATCAAGTTTGATTTATTGGCAAAAGCTTGTTCAAATTATTCAAAAAAGCTTGTGATTTTTATAGTCTTACAAAGTTAGGGTTGATTAGAGATAGGACAATTATTTGGCTAGGATTACAAGATTTTCTTGGGGCCCAGAAATTCCCAGGACCCCAGGTGCAATGCTTCTTAGAAAAAAAGAATGTACAGAATAAATTCATCAAACAATATAACAATAGTGAAACTTTAACTAAAGGTAAATGTACCTTGTGGTCATCACGTCATATCTGGCAGAACATGAGCTTCTCTAAAAATGTCACATTTACTTATTCCAAGACTTATACAATGCTTTTTAATTTTTTAACATGGTCATAAGATTTTTTAGAATAGAAACTTTTTTTTCTCAAGAACTTATTTTCCTCAGCCCATTTATTAATCACTCATACAATAGCTTGTTTTTGTGTAGGGGTCAGTAAACCATGCAATGGCCTACTTCTCTTACTTTTTTCCCATGACTTACTTGCTACTAATGTGTCCATCTATCACTGATGTTTACTATTTTTTTCATCATATCATTATTTATGTAAGCTCTGTATAGGGGAGTGAAGGACCAGGTTGATTGAATTTGGAATTGTTTCAAACAAGAGGGAGTAACTGGAGATTTCTTTTGGAGTTTTTGGGGAAAGCTATCAATTTCCCAAGTTTCCCAGTCTCTAAGTTTGTTTAATGCTTCACTAGTAAAGAAACCTTTCATGTTTAGGCAGAAAGTACAAAGGGGCTTTTTTGAGGGTGAAGGACTTCGTGCTCACCTCATTGTGATGGATGGATATATACATACAGCTATGCTAAGAATTCCTAGGACAGAAATTAAGCAGATAATTATTAACCAAATATATTCCTGAATGCTTAGTTCTGTAGGGGCTTCTTCATGTTGCCTTGACTACATGAGGGTCAAGACCCTGTGGAGACCTTGTCATTCCAGGCAAGGTTCTTGGCTTTGCACACATGGGAGGTGGGGGTCAGGCCCTGTGGAGACCTTGTCATTCCAGGCAGGGTCCTTATATCCCAGCATTTCCCCCTTTTTTATTTTTTAATTGAATAGCTTTCACTTCAAGGTGTGTCTTCTTAATAGATGTAGTCAGTGATCTTATGGCTAGAGGAAGACAAAGAAATAGAAACAGAAATAGTGAAACTAATGCCACAATAGAAATAATAAGAGTTGGAAGATGGCTAAATGAAAAGAAACTGCTTATATTATCCATAGTGTGCTGGACTTAAAGAGTCAAAGGAATTGGATTCAAATCCCAGTTTTGCCATTTCCTTTGTAGGAACTGTGACCTATGAGAGACTAGTCACTGCAGCTCTGGGTGGCAGGGTTCTCCTGATTCTGAAAGCCCTTCCCTCCCAGTTCTCACTCCAGTACTTCTAGTCTGAGAACTTATGGTATTAATTAGGGAATAGCAGTATCAAACAAGTAGAAATGGGGTGGATGGAGGAGTTCTGTAAGAGACCTTGAGCAAGGCACTCAACTTTTGACTGCCTTGGTTTTCTCCACTGTAAAATGGGGATAATAATAGCACTGGGCTCCCAAGGTGGTTGGGAGCATCAAGAGATGCTGCTAAGCACATAGTAGGAGCTTCCTAAATGCTAGTTCCTTCTCTGGCCATCATCTTGCTTACCTTTCTCTGCACTTGGTTCCCACATCCCTCTTTCTCCATACAATGCCCAACTATTCCTGACAGCTGAGAGCAGCTAAGCTCCACCTGACAAATGCTGGTCAATAGGATGTGACAATCAACAAGAAGACCAAGGATGGATTACTGACACTCTTCCTTCCCTTCTTTTGACTGCAGGTGTGCTCCTAGCAGAAACCAGCACCCCCCCTCACCCCTGCCCAGCTCAAGGGTGTCAGGGAGAAAGTGGGAATGTGCAGGCAAAAAGTAAGGCTTAGGAAGCAGAGAAGACTGGCCAGCTGGCGAGCATCTCCTCCATAATTAGTGGATGTGAAAAATCATCTCATGGTAGACTGGGGACCTTAGCTCTCACATCCCTGGGAGTCCCTCCCTCACTGTCCATTCATGTGTCCTGGGGTTGCTGGGACATTGCAGATGTGGAGTTGGGATTAGGAAGCAGCAGCTGCAGTCTCCCTGTCCCCCAGGAAAGCAGGGGCCCTTTTTTGCTGGCTATAGATAACTAGAAGTAATTGAGAAGCAATGATCAGCAAGTCAAGTTGGAAAGGAAAAATTGCTGCTGTTGAGAATTGTCCCAGGTGACTCTGGTTTGCCTCGTGAGTGAAAGCGTCACTCCACAGAATTTTCTTCTTATTGTTAGAGAAAACTATTGATAAGAAATATATATGTTAAGAATTTAGACCCCTTCCAAAACCCCAGATTTCTCATCGTGACCTGGTCATGCTCTTGGACTTTTATGGAGCATAAGAGAAGATGACAAATTCTGGCAGGTACTACCAAAGTTCCAAGTGCAGACCTAGCTGTGGATGACATGTCCAGATCATAACCTTTTACATCTCAGGGGATAGATCAATGAATTTATGTGGACAAAAATTTAAAAAAAAAGATTCAATACCTGGTATCCTTTCCAAATTTATCTAGGCTAATGGTTAATAGACAGGTAATAGGGAACTACTGAAATTTCTTCACTAGAGTTGCTGCAGGACTTGATCATTGTCTTCTGTCTTGATCAGGCTACAGTGCCACATTTTCAAAAGGAAATCGGCAGAATGGAGTGCAGCCTAGAGTGATAAAAGAACTTTAGATCATACCACCTAAAAATTGGTTGGCAAAACTAGGGATGTTTATTTAGCCTAGATAAGACTTGGAGGTGAAGATCAGAATGATAGCTACCTTCTGGTCTTCAAGTTGTCACGAGGAATAGGAGTTCATTTTGGTTTACTTCCTGTCACAGTCTAAATTAATTAGTAGTAATGTGCAGAATTTGGGGACTAGCATATTTCAGTTTTATATAAGGGAAACCTTCCTAACATTAAAACTCCCCAAAGTTTTCCTAAGGAAGAGTTAGCTTTCCCATCACTGGAAGCCTTCAAGTAGAAACTAAATGACGACTTGTAGGAGATGTATGGGTAGGTATGGGATAAACTAAGATGATTTCTGAAGTCCCTTTTGAGATTTGAGAGAACCACTTTCTTTCCTCACCCTATTTTTGGCTTCCTACAATCTGACTTCCAAGGTTATCAAGACTTCTTTTCTCAGAATTACTCATGATCTCTTAATCACCATATCTAATGGCCTTTCTTTCTCTCTAGCCTCATCCTTATTGACCTGCTGGCAGCCTTATTGTCAACTGATTCCCCTTCTCTCTACATTTCCATGACACTACTGCCAGACTAAACTTTTTTGTATAAAGAAGACCTATGCATAATAGATTTGAACATATCATTTCCACTTAAAATCTCTGAGGAAAGAGTAGATTTTGAGTTAGGAGAAATCCTATTCAATTAACTCCTACCATTTTATAGCTGTAAAAACTGAGGCAAAGAAATAAAACAAGCTTGGGGAGCTGAAATTTCTTGTATAAGACTTGAGACAATTTTGAATCCAGATCTTCCAGCTTCAAAAATCTCCCAACTATGCCATGACTCCTGACCAACTCTGACATGAAACATTCAGGGGATCATCAGATACTAAAAATGTCTCTTCAGTGCCTTTTTCTTAGCTACTAAATAAAATTCAAATCCCTTTACTTGGCATTCAAGAAACTCCAAGGGGGCCAACTTGGCAGTCTAGCTTCTTCACACTCTGCTCCACTCCAGTGAAACTCAACCACTTTTCATCTCCCAAACATACTCTGTACTTTCCTGCCTCTTTGCTTTTACTTAAACTGTTCTTAATGTCTGTAACATTTTTACTCATCCCTTTGGTCTTTTGAATTTCTAATTTTTTCCATTTTCAAGCCCAACTCAAGACTACTTCCTCCATGAAACCTTCCATGATTTCCTTAATCGACTTTCCTCCTCACTCCCACTCAAGAAACATTATTTTGAAATCTGTATTTATCTGTGATATCTTTTTCTTTTCTAATGATTACTACTGCTAGTAACTATGGTGAAATAGAGTTGAACCAAACAATACCCCTAAGGAAGTTACAACATATAAAATGACCCAGGAAGTGTGTGAATGAATGTGAGTGACATTTATCAGACACTTACTATGTGTCAAGCACCATGCCAAGTACTGGGATCACATGCTCCTCCTAAGAAATCTTATATCTTGTAACTTCCCTTCATGTATTTGCTTTGTTCAACTCTATTTCTTCATGGTTACTTTTTGCTGAGGCGATTGAGGTTAAGTGACTTGCCCAGGGTCACACAGCTAGGAAGAGTTAAATGTCTGAAAGCAGATTTGAACTCAGGTCCTCCTGACTTCAGGGCTGGTGCTCTATCCACTTCGCCACCTAGCTGCCCCTGACTTCAGTTCTCTTTAAGTTGACAGATAAGGAAACTGAGTGCCCAGGATCACACAATTAAGTGGCAGAATGAGGATTCCAACCCAGGTGCTATATGGTCCCTGGGAAGGAAAGCTCTTTCACCTGGTCAGTCCCTTAGCATAGAGCCTGGCGCATAGTAGGTGCTCAGGAAACTCTTGAAGATGGATCGACAGCCCCATGCTGCTTGGGAGCATCACTCAATCTGTGGCTCCTCTGAGACAGGAGTTGTCCAGGCTTTGCAGGGGAAGGCCCAGGGAGCTCCAGATGGATCTATGAGCATCCTCCCATACCTTTTGTGAGCAAGATGTATTCTCCCTCTCTTGAGCCAAGGAGCCAGCTGAGGCTGGTTGACTTCTACCCAGGCAATTGACTTAGCAAAATACTTTTAAGATGGAGGCAGCTCTTTGCTAGAATAAGGTGGGATCCTTGATAATAGCCAGCATCCCTGAAGAGGTAGCCTTTACACAATCACACATGTTTTCAATTATCTTCCTGCTTTTCATCCGGTTCTCAGAAGTGAGCCTACCCACCTTCTAGGAGAAAGCTTTTTCGGAACCTTAAAAAGCCTCTTTCTTTCCTTTTTTTTTTTTCCCTAAAACCTTTTATGAGTTTCCCATATAGAAAATGAGAATAAAAAAGAGCTTTTCTGTTAGCTCATTGAGTTAATATTATTCTTCCTCTCTTACTTAAAAGACAGTCCTTTTTCTCCCCTTTTTACAGGGGAAAGAGTATTTTGAGGGTCTGATCTTGAGGGAGGTAGACATTTTGGGCCTGGGGTAAACATGGTTCCTGAAGAGGGAAGTCAGCACCTAAGGAAAAGAAGAGCTAGGACCATAGAGCAATTCAAAAAACTGCCAGAAGTAAGTTTTCTTGGGGATGGAGGGAGGAGGGCTCTTGTTAATGGGAACTGAAGGTGACATTTTGGCCCATTTTGTAAGCATGCGTCCAAGCCCTCGGGACCCAGGACAAACAGTCTTCTTTGACTACCCAGGGGTGGGAGGAGAACTACATGAGTCCATCATGGCTGCTGTCGAGCTTCTCTCTGAAAGCATCCCCTGATAGCAGAGGATGTGACGCCGGCAGCAGTGGAATTTGGAAGGGGGCAGGGAGGGCTGGCTGGAGGTCCACGGGCTTTTGGGGGTTTGTCTTCTGCTGGGAGAAAGCTGAATGAGAACTATAAAATGATATCGGACTATGGATTCTGGGACTTAAATGTTACAAATGGGTTCATCGCCCATAAGCCAAGAGTGATGACGGTGCAGTGGCAGCTTGAGGAGAAGAACCGAGAGCAATAGCTCAATACCAATCTGATCTCAATTCACAGTCATTATCAGTGGGAAAACAGAAATTGGCAGAAGGCCCATGTGAAAAACTGATAAGCACGGGGCTGGCGAGATAGCAGTCCTGCTTCATGCAGAGAATAGGAAAGCTGCTTGGGGAAACCCTTCCTAGAGGGAAAGGAAGTCCAGAAGATTTGGCTGATAGAACTGCTTAAAAACTTTCACCCTTACAAAGCAAGTGGGTTTGGTGGAGGGAGCCCACTAGAGCAGGGTCTTAGAATCTTTTTTGTGTCCTAGACCCTTGTGGCAGTGGATCTCAATGTATGAAATAAGAGGATTTTTGTAGAGAAAAGCAATCATGGTAATAGTTATAAAAGAAACCAATCATACTAAAATGTAGTTCTCAAAACACATACACAGGCTATATAGGTAGATAGATAGATGTATGTATGTGTATATGTATATACACATACATATGTGTCTATGTATATATGTGTATATATGTACACAATTTATAAATAAAATGTATATTAAATAAAATTTATAATAAAATACATATGTCAGCATACATATTAGGGCTTTAATGCTGGTGACAAGAATGAAAGTCTTCAGGGAGCTTACAATCTCTCAGAGACACCAGCCCTGAAATCAGGAGGACTTGAGTTCAAATCTGGCCTCAGACACTTAACACATCCTAGCTGTGTGACCCTGGGCAAGTCACTTAACCCCAATTGCCTCAGCAAAAAGCAAAAAAACAAAAACAAAACCAATCTCTCAGAGAGACAACACATAGATATAAAAGTCTATACATCTTAAAATTGCTGGGGAGAGAAGGAGCACTAGCTGTTATTGGGGAGGAGGAAAGGCTTCATGTTTGAGCTGTGATCTGAAGGAAGTGAAGGAGGATTCTATGAAGGAGAAGGGAGGAGACCCCGGGGGACGGCCTCAGAATTATTTTTAAAACCTATGGGATACCGATTAGGAAGCATGAAATCGTGTATATGTAGACTCTGGACTCCCAGGGGTCAGCAGGATTCTGAAGAAGTTGGAGTACTCATGGACACAGTGGAAATCTCTGTGTCAAGAGGCAGACTTTGGTCCTTCAAGCCCACACCCAGATTGCAGAAATATGAGTTGTAGTTTTTGTGGCAAAAGAATTTGTCATGTCAGCACTGCAGAAGAGAATGAACTTCAGCCCATCCTTTCTTTTCATTTAATGTACGGCCACTAGTACCCACAAGAAGCACTGCACCAGCCAAAACCAGCCACAGGCCTGCTAGCTTAGTGTCCTGCCTGGCCATCTCGGGGAGGCCTAAATATTCTAGTGGTCACCCTTCCCCTTCACCCCCCCCTCACTCAAACATCCAAAGGAACTTCTAATAACATCCCCCCCCCTTTTTTTATTTTGGCAGTTTTCCCGTAACATTTCATCTACTTATATTTTACAGATTTACTTTAGTTCAGGATCAGATTTGATAATGGTTTAAAAAGCAATTTTCTTAGTAAGAACTGTCCTATAGTAGAGGAAGAAAATATTTCTTGCAGCTCAGAGACAAATTACATCAAGCAATTTCTCTGGGCATTTTTGGTGTTTTGCCAGCGTAATAATTACATTATCAACCCTTTTTTTTTCTCCCATTATCCTCTTAGCTGTTGCTTTCTCCTTTTGCTTTCCCATATTCATGTGTGTGTGTACTGAAAGATATACAAAATTATACATACACACATATGTTGCTGGGAACACAGTAATGATAACTGGATTTACATGGTATTTGAAGGTTTGCAAAATATTTGCCATAACTAATCTTATTCATAAGGCCAAGGATGCCCAAGGCACAGCCCTAAAGATCATGTGCCTATTTAGACCTTTCTACATGGTCCCTAAAGCAAACAGATATAAAAATGACTCCCATTCTACTTTGTTTTTAATTTTTCTTAATTTTAAAAAGTTTATTGATGGGTTTAATACATACGCATATATATGCATATACATATATACATATATGATGTAATATATATAATTATATAAATATATAACAATATAATATATAATATAATGCATTATATTATATATTTATAATATAAAATACATAATATAATATATAATGTTATGATATATAATATTAATATAATATATATAATATAAATTAATTATATAATATAAATAATATATAATGTTAGAGATATGTGTATGTATTTTACATATGTACATATACATATGTAGATAAACATACACATGTCTCTCAAACATACAGATTACTTCCACTTCTGGACAAGCTTCTTGCACCCATATAAAACAGTTAAGTAAAACTAAGAATCCTGTGAACCCTTCTGAAAGTGCAGGTGACATTTCATATCAACAGTGCACATACACACACACACACACACACACACACACACACTTTTAAACACTTTTTAAGAATAACTTTTTTCTGCCTCCTATCTCATTGGAAAAACATTTTTTGGAACAAGTATCTGTAGTCCAACTGAACAAATTCCCTCAATCCCTGCACACACAAATAATCCATATCTCATTCTGTACCTGAAATCTATCCCATCTCTGTCATGGAAAGCACGTTTCATCCTTATTCCTCTGGAATCGGAGACGGTCTCAGCATTGATCATGGTTCTTACAGCTTTTCCAGCTGTCTGTTTCCCAGTCATGTGATGTTATAATATATGTTGCTCTCCTAGCTTTACCTGATTCTTTATCTGTTTATAAGAAGTTTATAAGTTTCATTAGTTTGTAAGAAGACTTAAAGATCTATGTATGTATTTAAGACATTATAATGGCTAAAATTTAAAAAGGGGTTTTTTAAATGCTTGTAGATTGATAATGGGTAGAGTTACTGTAAGTATGAAAATTTTGAAAAAAAAAAAACTGTTGTAGCTTATTGATGGCACTGGGTTATTCTGGCTTCAACCCCACCCTCCATGAAGTTTGCCATTCCCCTCCTTGCAGAAGGTGCTCAATCAGTTCTTGTTGAATTTGAGTGTCTGCTCTGCACTGAGCACCTTAAGTAGAATCAGTCTCCTACCTCCCTGCATTCTCTCTCTACTAATTAAAAAGAAATTGACAGTGACACATAATTAGCTCCTGACATTAATTATATTTGGCAAAGATCTAACTCTGCTTGGAAATGAGCTCTCTCTTCCTTTCTCCCCCTCTCCTTTTCTCTCACTTTTTCTCCCTTGAAATGGAACGAGGTAAGATTAAAATGGACTCAGTTTTGCATTTAAAGTCATTGACAAAAAAAAATGTTTTAGGGTAAATGTTTGATTGATTCCACTTCTACCTGATTAAATGACCAGTTGGCTAAGTTGGTGCAAACCTACTCATATTATTAAACAGTCTGGATGCTAATCTCTGGGAAGAGATAGAACATGACAATACTTGTCAAACAGAAATGGAAATGCAAATAGAAATGTCAAGATTCGGAAGTTAAAAAAGTCTTTTAACGAAGAACCCGACTATTGGATCTCACAAAGGAGCACACATTGGAACATTTATTAGAACAGCAGAACATATGAGGACATCCATGGTTCAGGGGAAGAGAAGAACAATACTTGGGGCAATAGGTCGTAGCCACACCACAGTGCAGAGAGTGTTGGGCTTAAAGTCCCAGAACTACTAGCTATGACTACAACCACAGCTATTATTATTATTATTATTACCTGTTTAGCTACCTACAGAAGTCATCCTTATTCTAAGTCTCATTCGCACAGATATTTCTAACCCCCAAATCTGAGTCCAGGAATGGCTTCTAAAGCACCAAACTACCTAGAACCCGAGACAAGCCCACAAATGTCCATCTGGGGTCATATCTCCTCTGATCGTATTCTTTATTGGGTCACTGGGTGCCAGCTGGGATTGATCTGAGGTGCTGAGATGCGCAGCCTGATTAGTTCTTGCTCATCTTCTCTTTTTTTTTATCCCCTCCCCTTCCACTTGGGAGAAAGTCAGGAGCCACCCTGAGAGAAATTAGGTTTGTATTTGCCCCTTGGGGGGAGATTTTGATCAGGTCACAAGTCAGTGTCCGACTCTTCAGCTGCCTCTTCACTTGTCGAGGTTGACAGGCATAGAGAGCTTCCTCCTTAAAATACAGAGAGATCTGCAGGGGGGTTTAGGCCTTAAGGGGGGGAGCCCATCAGACCCCTGGGGACATGTGTGGATGCCGCCTACACCCCTCTCTGCTGACCCTCCTCTCACCCAGAGTGCATATCATTCCAAAAGCTTCTTGTTTGGTAGGCGATGGAGAGACAGGAAATGGCTGGCACTGCAGCTGGCACTGGGCATCCTGAGCTGCCAGAGTGGACTCTGCTTCGGTCACAGCCTTCGTGATTGTTTTTATACCCTGCACGCACAGACACACACACACACACACACACACACACACACACACTCACACTCACACACTCAGAAACACACACACACACAGACAGACACACACACAGAGACAGAGACAGACACACACACAGAGACAGAGACAGACACACACACACAGAGACAGAGA
>JAJPUD010001870.1:88636-103938 GCA_023553655.1 Myrmecobius fasciatus
ACACACACACAGAGACAGAGACAGACACACACACACAGAGACAGAGACAGACACACACAGAGACAGACATTCACACACTCAGAAACACACTCACACACACACAGAGACAGACACACACAGAGACAGAGACAGACACACACACAGGCACACCCATACACAGGCACACCCATACACAGACACACCCACACAGAGACACACCCACACAGAGGCACACACACACAGAGGCACACACAGAGACACACACACACAGGCACACACACACTCACAGAGGCACACACACAGAGAGACATACACACACAGACACACACAGAGACATACAGACACACAGAGAGACATACACACACAGAGAGACATACACACACAGACGCACACTCACAGACACTCACACACAGGGAAGACTAGCAGAGAGTCCTTCTAGGGAGAAAGCTGCTCCCAGGAGGTTTGGGGTGGGCCGGGGACACCCCACCAGCGGCACTCTAGAACTACTTCTGGGGATTGGCAGCCAGGCTCCAGGAGCAGGGGAAGATCACCTTGTGAGTGGGCCCTGAGCCACCCTGACAGACAGCCAAGTCCTCATTCAGTCACATCAAAAGCCTTTGCTGAAAGGAGGAAGCCGAACCTCCATATCCCAAGGACTTCCAACAGAACTGCTCGGGCCAGACTCGGAGAACCTGGGACTCTTCCCAGCCACCTCTGCACAAGGGAGAGTGGGAGGGGAGAGAGAAGAGTTTTCTGCTGCCATATCTAATGACTTATTAGTCCCTTCCCATGCATCTCCAGGGCATGCCCTCAGAGAAGTGACTAATGGCACAGTTTTTGCTGAATTAAAAGAGTGAGAAAGTCTATTTGGAGACTTTGTTCAGAAAATCTGCCCAATGCTATTATGGAGCCCATGTAGCTGGGGTATTTGCAATCTTAAACTTTAAAATTTTTATGAGCCATTAGCTCTTCCTTCAGGGCCCAAAACCTTGTCATTTTTTTTTTCTAAGAATAAACCCTTTTTTTTTTTTTTTTGCCATGAGATGGGAGGCAGAAGCAAAATATGAAATGCTTCCACTCCCTAATACTAAGCATAAAGCCAAGGGAAATCTAATATTCTTCTCTTCAGTCTGTGGACTTGAGATAAGAGGGGAGAACTCTAATTCAGAGCAAAATCAGTTTGCTGCTATTATTCAATTAATGTAAAGTATCAGGTTACTGCCCATGTTGCATAATGCATAACAGTGTAGGCTAATAGCTTTTCCTGGTGACACCGAGTAGTTTGATCACAATGAGCGGTGATTTGTTCCTGTTTTTTCAAAAATCAGAGATGATTCTCAAGATTAGAACCATTCAGAGTGGTCTAACACAGGGTATATATATCCCTCTTAGTGTATGTATGTGTGTTGGGGAGGAGGAGAGTGAGGGAGATTGGAGATTAAGGGAAAGTGGGGGGAGGAGTATGATTCTTGCCTCCTTTAAAAGCTGGGAAAGCTGTCAGAGGAATTAAGATTAAACCACTTGGGAGTCTGTGGGTGTGGAAAGTCATCATCTATCTAACATTAATATAGCTTGTAACAGAATGCTCTTGCTTGAAATAGGACTGTCACATCCACCGCTGGCAATCTGCACACTCTAGGTTTTTTTTTTTTTTTTTCCCTCAGCTCATGTTGCTCTTAGTATTTCAACACTGGTCACTTTGTAGACATTGTATTTGATCTTCTGGTTCCATCACAGTATTTCAGAAAGAGATGTGTCGAGCCTGAGAAAAACGTGCATTTGTTTGCAAGGAGATCGAGAAGTCCCAGAGTCCCAGTTTTGGTCTCTAGCTCGCCTTTGGGAAACTTGGCCAGTCCTGAAACGCCAGTAGCTTAGACCACAGTGTACTGATAAGAATCCTCTTGCTCCGATCACAATGGAAAATGGATTGCCACAGTCTAGCTTTGCCTATTTTTTAAAATATCCTCTACAAGCAATTAGGAAAAATTTATCAATGGTGGGAAATCAGAAAACTGAAGAAAAGGTATGTTATTTTTTTCATTGTCTTGAAAGCTAACTGGCACTTTTTTATGTGTGTTAAATTTATATGAAGGAATTGTTTAGACTGACCAGTATCATAGCAGCTCCACCATTTTACAGGATCAGAGAATAGAAATGCTTTAGATCAGGCTTACAAAACCATAAGGAGTTCAGCAGATTGAAATACTTGTTATCTAAAAGATGGATGGCAGAAGCTTTGCAATGAGGTCAGCTTGAAAATCCGTCATTGGCCAATGAAGCTTTTCTCTGGGCTTAACACAGGAATATGCTGTTTATTCTTGCCTAGTTTTTGGCCAAAGTTAAATTTTAGCTTCTTTGCTGTTCAGTTATTTAGTGTCCTTTATTTTTGAAATCTTCAACAGTTTTGCTTTAAAATTCTGAGCCTTAGAAGTGACTACCTTAATATTGAAAAAATAATACTCTCTTAAATCTAAGCTAAGTGGCTCAGTGGACAGAGTGCCAGGCCTGAAAGAACTGAGTTAAAATCTGGTCTCAGCCCCCTGGGTGATCCTGGACAAGTCAAGCAACCCTATTTGCCTCAGTTTCCTTGTCTGTAAAATGAGCTGGACAAAGAAAAGGGCAAACCACTCCATCGTCTTTGCCAAGAAAATCCCAGATGGAATCATGAAGAGTCAGACATGATTGAAATGACTGTACAACAATACTGAAGGCTTAGATACTGGCTGATAAATGTGAGCAGCTGGATAGGGAAAAGCTTCAAACTGGTCAGTCTGCAGACCAATCAGAATCAGAAGCTGTGAGATCAGCTAGGCATTTAGGAAGCAGCCTTTAGGCAAAGAAAAACTAGCTTGTTGTCTCTTTCCTAAGACAAGATATTTTTAGTATAAAGCTATAGAGTATATGTATCGATAAATGTTCTAGTATATAGCTATACTATGTAGGCTATCTAGCTTTATAGCATCATTAGCTCTTTTGAAATAATTTTTGCAGGAGATATTCACTTAACTTCAAAATCTTAAATTTATCATGTTGCTCAATGAAACCCAGTTTGAACACAGTGTCTGAATCATAGTGGACATTTAATAAACACTGGCTGAATTGAATGAAAAGAAAGGGAAGGGGCAGCTAGGTGGTGCAGTGGATAGAGCACCAGCCCTGAAGTCAGGAGGACCTGAGTTCAAATCTGGTCTCAGACACATAACAGCTGTGTGACCCTGGGCAAGTCACTTAACCCCAATTGCCTAAGCAAAAAAAAAAAAAAAAAAAAAGAAAGAAAGGGAGTATGTATACATTGCTTTTATGCATTGTAATAAATAGCTGGAATATTGTTAATATATGATGAGATCTGATTCATTAGATAAGCCTAGAAAAGAACTTTGGAAAGAAGTTGATAGTTTCCCGATTCACAGCTGACTTCTCAGGTTTGGGGTTTTTGTTTGTAATGTGTTCACTAGCTGGAACCACAATGTCTCCATGGGTAATACTTTTAATAAGGCTTGCAAAATCTTCCATTGTGTTGATTTCCAATACTCCTTTATTTGCACTTTGAAAATACAGTGTGAATGTCATAAAATACTAACAAAAGGAAAGGTCAACAGAAAGAAAATATATTCTCTCTAATGAGGCGCTGCACCAAAAAATGCTGCTGTTGATCATGTGGAATGTAAAAATCATCCCTCCGGTTGGAGAGAACCTAGATTTGTGTGTGTGTGTGTATGCTGTTCCTTTTTCATTTTTCTGCCCTGGTTAAAATTAAACTGGAATGAGAACAGAAAGGATTTAGTTCATCACTTGATGAAACAACGTGTTTCAAATAACTAGATAAGTCTCCATTTCCACATCTCAGCATGTACTTTCTTAAAGGAACTAAAGTCATGGAAAAGCTATATAGTCATACTGGAAGCAAGGCTCACCCTGCAGTCAGCCCTGAAAATCATTTTTCAGATTTCTATAGGTTTCTTCATTATTATAGGAGTGTGTGTGTGTGTGTGTGTGTGTGTGTGTAGCAAGGTTAGCGCTTCAACTGGATGACTTCTTTTGTCTATTCTTCCATGAATAAATATGAAACTTGCTCCTTAGCTTAAGAATTGCAGACACTGACCAGCTTATGGACAATCTGTTTCAAATGCTTTGGAAAATAAAAAAAGGAAGTTAAAAAAAGCATCATTGCCCTCTTTCTGAGGATCTTAGTTAATGGAGAAGTCAAGCCCAGTGTGTGAAAAACACACATCAAATGTTAGTTGTGTGACTTTTTCAAATGCCATGTAAATTATAATTATGTAATATTTCAGGAATCTGTAACTTTCTTGTTTGGGTATTCTCTCTAATAATCATCACAACCCCCTTCATAATTTTCTAGCTCATCAACGGAGAATTGCTATGATGGAAAGAAGTCAACACTTTGTATTCAACCTAACAATGGTTAATATTTAATAGCTTCAGACTTAACTAGGCTGGTCTTCAGATCTGGCTGCCCCAGCCACATCACCATATCTGTAACCACCATATTTTCCCCCAGAACTTCCCAATACTCTTCCGACACCTCTCTGATACTTGGATCACAGATTATTTTAAATCTCAGATCCTGTATTGTCCCTCTCCAGACAGTAAGCATGTAGAGGGCGTGGCTGCAGCTTATTTAAGCTCCTCTCCCCCAGAAACTCATGTAATAGTCTATACGTGTATATCCTTGCTAAATGTCTGCTTTCCCCTTAATTCAAAGACTTTGGCGGACAGAAAGGGAGTACCACATTTGGCTGTGATATATGGTACTTTCTCTTACCCTTGCCCATATTTTAATCTTCTTTCTTCCTTCTATGACCAATCCAAATCCTACACTTCCATCAAAGCCCATTTCAAGAATCCTTTTTTTCCCTAAGATGTTCTTGACTAATTTACTTTATTATGAGTTATATGGATACTATATTATCTATATTATATTAGTTATATGGATACTATAATTGCACATATGGTTGTGTATTGTTTGGGGATTTTTGACTTTTTGTTTAACAACAGACATTTATTAAATACCTACTATGTGCCAGATCCTGTGCTAGGCCTGGGGATAAAAAGAGAAAAATGATAGGGAACTCACATTTGATCAGAGAATGAACACACACACACACACATACACACACACACACATACACACACGCCCATAAAAAATAAGCACAAGGGAATTTTGGAGTGGAAGTATCTCCAGCCTCTGTACCTTTGCTCAGGCTGCCCCTTATGCTTGGAATGTATACTTTCTTTATTTTTCCCTCTCTTCCTTTAAGATGCACCAAGATGATACCATCATGCACAGAGTGCTGGATGTAGAATCAAAAAGCCTTGAGTTCAAATTTGGCCTCAGATACTTATTAGCTTCTGTCTGCCTCAGTTTCTTCATCCATAAAACAGGGAAAATAACAATCCCTCTCTCCCAGTCTTGTGTCGAGAATACTACAAGATCAAGATTTGCCAAGCATTTTATAATCCTTAATATAAATGCCAGCTGTTCTCTTCTCAGACCCCACCTTCAGAAAGGAACTTTTCCATGGCTTCCCCAACTCCTCGAGCCCTCCCTCCAAACCCACCTTGAATTTAGGTGGCTTGCATATGTTTGCCTTTATTGATTTATATTTATGCTGTTATTTCCATATATACTTTTCTCCACCCTTAGAAGGCAATCCCTCTTGTCCTTGATTGTCAGGGCCTAGCACAGTGCTGGGCCCAGAAGTGATTAATTAGTCATCAGTTGATAGAACTGGCCAAGCAGAATGGCTTTGCAGATGACAGAAGCACTGGCAGCAGGAAGGCAGGACTCTGAGAGCTGGAGGGGACGAGGCAATGCATTTCAGGCAAGAAGGCCGAGGGAGAACAAGGGGCAGAGGCCATCTTGGCTGGGCTGTGGGCCAAACAAAGGGGCTTAGATTTGGTTCTAGGGACCGCAGGATGTTTGTGCAGACGGCTGACAGGCTTCTACTTGTAATTGGAGGACCGGTAGGAGGAAGGTACTGAGACAGTTTAAGAGATGAGTGCTGCCAGGCAGAGGTATGGTCCTGGAGTAATGTGGCAGGTGCGGAGGAGAGCCACGAAGGCTGGGTATGGCATTGGAAACAAGGGAGAGTAAAGATGAGAACACGAGGATGGCATCGGGTAACTGGAAGGAGAGCGCCAGCCTTGGAGTTCATCTTGTTAGTTCTGGGTTTCCAGTTCGTTGGTGAGCAGCCGGAGCACCGGCACCGGGCCTCCTGTCTACCTGTCACAGTAAGTGATCCGTGCTTGTCGGTAAGTTCAGATCTGGCGGGAAACAGTGAGTTATTGGATGGTCTAGAAGATTGATTATATAGTTGAGTTTTTTTTAATACTGGTCTTCAATCAATGGGCAGCTAGGCCTGGAGTCAGAAGGACTTGAGTTCAAATCTGAACAAGTCCTGTAACCTTGGTTGCCTCAGTTTCTTCTCTGTAACATGAGCTGAGGAGGAAATGGCAAACCACTCCAGCATGTTTGCCAAAAAAAACCCAAATGGGGTCATAGAGAGTCTGAAATTACTGAAACAACTGAAGAGCAACAACTTTAATAATTAATAAGCATTTCTCCTACATGCCATGAAATCTTAAGAGCAGCCTTTGATTAAATGCTGACCTCAACTACTTTGTATCTTAATACTGAGACTGTATCTCACACCATTCCCCATCTCTCCTCAAAAGGTGCTTTTAATGTTCTCTCTGCCATTTAGCACAAAGGGGTAAAAAAGTGTCACACCGAACAAAAAAGAATACCTAGTGCCTTCTTTTTTTTTTACTTTTTATAATCACTTTTTAAATAGCTTTTTATTTCACCAAATACATGGAAAGATAGTTTTCACTTCACCTCTGCAAAATCCATATTTTTCTTCCTTCTAGATTGTCCTCCACATTCTTTCAAAGACAGCAAGCAATCCAACATAGGTTAAATGTGTGCAGTTCTTCTAAACATTCTTCCATATTTATCATGCTATGCAAAAAAAAAATCAAAAAGTGAAAGAAAAAAATGGGAAAAAAAAAACAAGCAAACCAATAACAAGGTGAAAATACTATGATCCACATTCAGTCTCCATACTTCTCTCTTTGGTTGTGAATGGCTCTTTCCATCAAAAATCTATTGGAACTGCCTCAAATCACCTGATTGTTGAAAAGAGCCAAGTCCATCACAGTTGATCATTACATAATCTTGTTGCTATGTACAATGTTCTCTTGGTTCTACTCACTTCACTTAAATTCGGTTCATGTAAATCTTTCCATGTTTTTCTGAAATCAGCCTGCTTATTATTTTTTATAGAGCAATAATATTTTATTACATTCATATACCATAACTTATTCATCCATTCCCTGAATGATGGGCATCCACTCAATTTCCAATTCTTTACTTCTACAAACATTTTTCACATATGGGTCCTTTCCCCTTTTTTCTAATGTCTTAATTTGAAGGTATTTAAGATTGCAGGGTAGGTGAGTAGAAAAGCCTCTGGCAGGTTTCTTGCACCTTTTCCAATAATGTAAATGGTGAAGGATCCCCTAGATATGAGCCTGAAATGCTTTACAATATAAATATGATTTATATGTTTAAAAATTCATAAATGGAGATCCCTGTGAGTCCAGTGAGGGTGGTTGCCTTTAACAAAGAATTATAAAATTCAAAAGCTAAATTTTGAGATGATCTAATCTAATTTTTTCATTTGACAGATAACCTATCTATTTTTTTTCTCAATAGGATTTTATATTTCCAATTACATGTAAAGACAGTTTTCAATATTCCCTTTTGTAAGATTTTGAGTTCCAAATTTTTCTCCTTTCCTTCCTTCCCTCCCCTAGACAGCAAGCAATCTGATATAGGCTATACATGGATTTTCATTTTAAATGTATTTTCATATTTGTCATGTTATGAAAGAAAAATCAGAACAAAAGGGAAAAAAACAAACAAAAAAAAGGCAAACAAAAAAAGGTGAAAAGAATATGCTTAAATCCTCATTCAGTTTTCATAGTTGTCTCTCTGCATGTGGATGATATTTCCCTTCCCAAATCTATTGGAATCATCTTAGATCACTGCATTGCTGAGAAGACCTATTACAGTTGATTATAATACTGCTGTTGCTGTGTGCAATGTTCTATTAGTTCTATTCACTTCACTCAGCATCAGTTCCTGTAAGTCTTTCCATGCTTTTCTGAAATCATCCTGCTTATCATTTCTTTTTTTCCCCTGAAACAATTGGGATTAAGTGACTTGCCCAGGGTCACACAGCTAGGAAGTGTTAAGTGTCTTGAGTCCAAATTTGAACTCGGGTCTTCCTGACTTCAGGGCTGGTGTTCTATCTACTACACCAACCAGCTGCCCCTCATTTCTTATAGAACAATAATATTCCATAACATACATATACCATAACTTATTCAGCCATTCTCCAACTGATGGGCATCCACTCAGTTTCCAATTCCTTGCCACTACAAAAAGGGCTGCTACAACATTTTTGCACATGTGAGTCATTTTCCCTCTGTTATGATCTCTTTGGGATCAAGACCCAGTAGTGAGACTGCTAGATTGAAAGGTGTGCACAATGTTATAGCCTTTTTTTTTTTTTTTTTTTTTACTGAGGCAAGTAGAGTTAAGTGACTTGTCCAGGGTCACACAGCTAGGAAATATTAAGTGTCTGAGACCAGATTTGAACTCAGGTCCTCCTGACTTCAGGGCTGGTGCTCTATCCACTGCACCACCTAGCTGCCCCAATGTTATAGCCTTTTAAGCATAGTTCCAAATTGCTCACTGGAATGGTTGGATAATTTCACAATTCCACTGCAATGCATTAGTGTCCCAGTTTTTCCCCTCCAACATTTATCATTATTTTTTCTTTCATCATAGCCAATCTAATAGGTGTGAAGTGGTAGCTCAGAGTTATTTTCATTTGCATTTGTTTAATCAGTAGTGATTAAGAATATTTTTTTCATAGGACTAGAGATGACTTAATTTTCTTCAACTGAAAACTGCCTGTTCAATCCTTTGACCATTTATCAATTGAGGAATGACCTGTACTCTTATAAATTTGACTCAGTTCTCTATGTTTTTATAAATAAGGCCTTTCAGACAGTCTTACTTCACTAAGAAGTGAGTTCCTGGGAGAGGCATTCTCTAGAATCTAGAATTCTTTCAAATGTACTCTCTGAATTCCCTGAAAATGAATAAATTATGTGAGGATATGATAGCCAAAAAAGATGGAAAGGAGGAGCCCCTCAGCTGAGCTTAATGGGCAGCTGATGCCCAGAATAAAGCTGTAAAAATAAAAAGAAGTTTTAAAAATTTAAATTAAAAAATTTAAATCTGGTGATCAATTACTTCCCAGAGGAAAACTTGTCATTTTTCATATATTTTTTGTACTTGGAGGAAGAAAAAAATTTCACCTGTTAACTTAGGGACAATCGAAAAATATCCAGATGAACAGAGGACACAGGAGAGAATTTCTGTCCTCTCAAAGAACCAGAATAATTGAGTATAACTGACAATGATCAGTAAGCAATGGATGAGATGTACAACTGAACACAAATGTGCTACTGAACACAAATACTACAACTGACTATCAAATACGTGACATAAATACTGAAATATTTGCCTACTTTGGAAGAAACTCCAGAAAGAAACCATGGACCAAATCAAGACCATCAGCAATCTCCAGTCACTTTGCACAACCCTCTTGAGTTGTATTTGGTAACTTGCATAAAATCTTTGAGTTACCTGGTAACTGGCTTTGTTAGGCTGTTGGTCAATTTGGTCTAGAAGCAATGCTGGGAAGTGGATAACTGAGAAAGCAGGGCAGTGAAGGAAGGGAAGAAGCAGGTAGATCCTGCCTTAAGTTCTAAGTCTTGGGAGGCAGATGATATTGTTCTCACTTTCCAGTTGAGGAAACTGAAGCAGGTGGAGGTTAAGTAACTTGCCCGGTGTTACACAGCTAGTAAGTGAGGCTGGATTTGAACTCGGATCTTCCTGATCCCAAGTCCAGTGCTCCATCCACTGTACCACCAGCTAGCTGTTTTCCTGAAGGAGTCAGAAACAGACTGGCATTCACTTAATTAGTGGAAATTTTTAGCCTTCCAATTTTGAGCATGATGTTTAGATTTTAGCATGACAGAATTTAATCCCAAAATAAGCATAATCAGCTCTCTTTTGAAATATTGTTGGTACAGAATCCTGTCTTATGGCAAGGAAAGAAATAACAACATAGAGCAGGCACACCAAACAGAAAGCTTGTGTTAAGAAGTCAGGGAACATTTACAAAGTGCCTACTGTGTGGCTGTGCTAGGGATGCAGAGCTGTCAGGGAGCAATCATAGTTAATGATCAGTAGTCCGATAATCTATAGGATTTCATTTACAAGGAGGAATTTGAAAATCCTTTGATGAAAGGATGAATGCCAGTCATATACTGCGAAGTCTCCCCCATGCAACTGGGGCTTCTTGAGGGAGGGATTCCCTTTTGCCTTTCTTTGTATCCCCAGCACTTAGACCACAGCAGGTGCTTAATAAATGTTTATTAACTGACTACAGCTACACGGTCATTGATATCTGGTAGCAATAGAGCTGAGAAATTTCAGTGTAGTTTGTGATATTTTCATCTATTTTCCCTCTTTCCCCCCTCCAACTAAAGCACTGAATGTTTTACTTTAGCACCTTCTCAAATGAAGGTGACCCATACTCTCTGCCCTTGGGATGGCGACCATCCTTCCAGGACAACAAGGAAATGTAGGATGGTGATGAGAGTCACAAAAGAAGGTGGGGAGGAAAGTTTGCCTTCTAACTCGTTATTTATTCTGGCTCGCTTGAGCCTCTCATCCCTAGGATTCCATGGCCAGGCTCTCAGGTTTCTATTCTTGTCTTTCTCTTCCTGCTTTTTCTTTCAGAGAATCACAGGTTTGAGAGTTAGGAGGTGCCACAGAATCCATCTTAGTGAAATATATGCACAGAAGGAATCTGCATTGTAAGGGGTCATAGAGCCTCCCTCTGAAGCCCTCCAAGGAGGGGGGATCCCCCTTTCAGGGCAGTCCATTCCATGCCACTTTTGGACGGCTGGGAATGTTGGGAAGCTTTTCCTGACGCCAAGTCTTATTTGTCTCCATGACTCCCACCCATCCTTCCTGTTTCTGCCTTGGCTGCTGCTTTGGGCTTTGCACTCTTTGTACATTCCTCAATATTCTTCTCACTCTACTGGCTCCCTCTCAGTCATCACATCTGCTTCTATGGCTTCAGTTATCGCTTGTGTGACCATCACTCCCCAGACTCCATCTCTAGAGCCAGCTATTCTCCAGGGCCCCTGGACCACATTTCTGGCTACCTTCAAGACAAGTAGTCATCCTGCTTGTGCTATAAACTTGGTATGCCAAGCCAGCCTCTTCCCCTAACTTCAATAGCACCATCTTCCTTACTGGCTTGGAATCTTGAAGTTGTCTTTGTTATTTCAAATAAGTTAATAATGTATAATGTACTAAGGATACAGGTACAAGAAATTAAACAATCCCTACTCACAGGAAGTTTGCTTTCTAATGGCAATGACTATAAGTGCATATTTTTGATATATATATATATATGTATATGTATATATATATATCACCTGTATATATTCTCACATAGAGTAAATTTAAGGTTAATATAAATATACATAAATATATAAAAATAAAATATATACAAGGTGGTTTGATAGAAGGGTACTAGTAATTGGGGAAATGAGGGAAGGATTCATGTAGAAGCTGGGACCTGAAGGAGAATCTGTGAGGCAGGGATTCCAAGCCAGGAGCACAGTAAGCACCAAGGCACAGAGACAGGAGTATTTTGGGTGAGGAATAGTGAAAAGGTCAATCTGGCTGGCTCTTAGAGGATAGGTGTGTGTGTGGAGGGGAGGTGGGAGTGTCCAGTGAGGCTGGAATAATAAATACAGGGCTTTCAGCATCAGATCTGAGCTTCAGGAAGATTCCTTGAACAGCAGGCAAGCTGGACTGGAAAGAAGCTTGAGGAGCCCCACCAGAAGACCTTCAGTGACAGGCTGCTTACTAGCAATCTATTCCATTTTTAACAGCTTGAATTACTAGGGCATTTCCTCTTCTGAGCAGAAATTTTCCTTGTTATGCTCTTATGTTCTCCTCTAAATCTTCCATTGCTAGTTCTTTTAACTGTGCTTTGTATGGCCTGATCTCTAATCCCCAAACCATTTTCATCACTTTCCTCTTCTAGCTTGTCAAAACTCCTCCTAAAATGTGTCATTTGAGAATGTCATAATCAGCTATGGGCTAGCCAAGGCAGAGTTCATGAACATGATAATCAAGCTCCCGTGTGTGTGTGTGTGTGTGTGTGTGTGTGACAGAAAGAATATGAATCCAGTTGACAGCCTTTTGCCTTTGCACATTAATGCTGAATTCTCCTGATCTTGTCATTCACTAAGACTTTAACCAGCCAGAATCTCGACTCCCAAGGCCTTTCACAACCTTGTTGGTTCAATTGACCTTTCCAACCTTATTCCTCTTACTCCCCAGCTCCTAATCTAAATTCTAGCCAGGGTGGGTGATTCCTTATTCTCAGCCCGTCCTCTCCAGTCTTGCTCTCTGTTCCTTTGCTGACACTCTCTGATATACCTAGATTGGATTCCTCCTTCTTCAGTCTTACCTTTCCTTTAAGAAGAATAGTGATGATAATAGCAATTAGAATTTTAGACAGCACTTTATTTCACAAAACTCTTACTGATGATATTTCATTTTATTCTCGCAACACCTCTAGAGAGCAGGTGTCATAATTATCCCCCATTTTACAGTTATTTAAGTGTGTTAGGATTTGAACTTAGGTTTTCCTGACTCAGGTCCAGCTTTCTATATTTAATTTTTTGTTTTATCTCTCGTATCCCAACAAAAGCAGAGAATGATATCTTCCTCCTTAAACATTTTGTAATATTTTCTTCAGCTTTTTCCTTTATATTTATCTTATCCTAATTTATGTACCTAGCTGATCCTCTTAATCTCTGCCCTAATTGAGTCTGCAGTCAATTGTTCCCAACACTTAGCACCTTCCCAGAGTTAGCACTTAATACATACCCTGCTGAACTGAATGGATCTGTTTCTAATTCTTGTATTATAACTATGGAAACATCTCAGGTAAGGCAAAAATTTCTGAATATCCAGAGTCCTCCTTGGACACAAAGTGCGCCACTCAGAAACAGAAACTTCCCTGGAACCCTTTCTTTGTTAATATTTGTCCAGAAAGATAATTGACATATACCTTTGCAACAAACAGTCCTGTGTCTCTCAGAAGGGAGGAAGTATAAACCTCTAGCTTAGACTTGGCCTGATTTACTGTTGAAAGAGTAAGATTCCTTCTTTTCCTGATCATCCTCAGCAGCAACGTGTCGGTAGAGTGGCTTTCAGAGATGTTATTTCTTTTTTATTATTGATTTTTATTGTGCAGTCATTTTCAGCTGTGTCTAATGCTTTATGACCCCATTTGGAGTTTTCTTGGCAAATGGTTTGCCATTTCCTTCCCCAACTTATTTTACAGAGAAGGAAACTGAGACAAACAGGGTGAAGTCGGCACTTTCACAGGTGCCTGAGACCAGATTATCTTCCTGACTCCCCCAAATGCCTAGTACTAAGCCTGTCATTATAGATGTCTTTAATTTTATAGACTATTCCTTCTTTGATAATCCTTCCCTTATAACAAAGACAGGAAAAGGTGAGGGAGAGGAGGGAAGTTTGTTTTCTTCTAAGTCAGTTTGGAAAATCAACCACTTTTGATAGTCAGCATGCCCTAGCCATAGTCCTTCTCCTTCCCAATAAAGGCAGGGTGATAAGTTTCCCTGACTTTTTTCCTGGGTCCAAGCATTATCACAGCACAGTACTGTTTTATTTTCTGCTTTCCCTAATGTAATTATAGCTAACATTTATACAATACTTACTCTGTTCCAGGTACTGTGCTAAGCCCTGTAACAATTATTACCTCATTTGATCCTCTCAGCAGCCTTGGGAGGAAGGTGCTATTATTATCCCCATTTTCCAGTTGAGGAAACTGAGGCAGACAGTTTAAGAGAGGTGCCTAGGGTCACCGGGTTACTGAGAGTCTGAGGCAGGATTCGAATTCACCTGACTTCAAGCCCAGCCTTTTACCCATTGTGCCTCCTTGTTTGTCAAAGTAATGTTATTTTCCTGGTTTTGTTAATTTTGGTCTGATTGGATTCAAATGAATCTTCCCAGGTTTCTCTGTATTCCTCCTCACCATATGTTTCGCCACTCCACAATCAAAGGGCACTTCGTTTCCAGTTCTTAGTTACAACCAGATATATTTATGGAGGAGGGTATATATGAGTAGGGATGTGACTTTCTGTTTTAGGCTCTTGGTAGGTCAAAAGTAGGAGATTTTCTCTTTCACTAATCACTAATTTCTTGAAACAGTTTCTAGCCACCACTAAGGCATTAAGGTGCCTATCATCCACCAGCCTCACCAACATTGATCATTTGTATTTCTTGTCCTTTTTTTTTTTTTACCAGTTTTCTGGATGCCATGTGGAACTTCAGAAGATACTCTTCCCCCCTCTTTTTTAATTATTATTAAGGCTTTTTATTTTCAAAACATATGCATGGATAATTCTTCACCATTGATCTTTGCATAACCTTGTGTTCCAAATTTTCCCCTCTTTTCCCCCACCCCCTCCCCTAGATGGCAGGTAATTCAATATATGTTATACATGTTAAAATTATGTTAAATCCAATATTTGTACAATTCTCTTGCTGCATAAGAAAAATCAGATCAAAAAGGAAAGAATGAATAAGAAAACAAAATGCAAGAAAATATCAACAGAAAGCATGAAAATGCTATGTTGTGGTACACATTTCATATCCCTCTCTCTGGGTGTATATGGCTTTCTTCATCACTGAATAACTGGAACTGGTTTGAAACATCTCATTGTTGAAGAGAACCATGTCCATCAGAACTGATCATCTTTTAGTCTTGTTGTTGCCATGTATAATGATCTCCTGGTTCTGCTCATTTCATTCAGCATCAGTTCATGTAAGTCTCTCCAGGCCTCTCTAAAATCATCCTCCTGATCATTTCTTACAGAACAATAATATTCCATAACATTCATACACCATAGTTTATTCAGCCATTCTCCAACTGATGGGCATATTCATTTTCCAGTTTCTAGCCACTACAAAAAGGGCTGCCACAAATGTTTTTGCATACGTAGATCCCTTTCCCTTCTTTAAGATCTCTTTGGGATATAGGACCAGTAGAAAAGCTACTGGGTCAAAAGGTATGCACAGTTTGATAACTTTTTGAGCATAG
>JAJPUD010001870.1:104038-125358 GCA_023553655.1 Myrmecobius fasciatus
TCTTTATGTCTAAATCACAAACCCATTTTGACCTTATCTTGGTATATGGTGTTAGGTGTGGGTCAATGCCTAGTTTCTGCCACACTGGTTTCCAATTTTCCCAGCAGTTTCTGTGAAATAGTGAGTTCTTATCCCAAAAGCTAGGGTCTTTGGGTTTGTCAAACACTAGATTGCTATAGTTATTGACTATTTTGCCTTATGAACCTAAACCTATTCCACTGATCGACTACTCTATTTCTTAGCCAGTACTAAATGGTTTTGATGACTGCTGCTTTATAATATAGTTTTAGATCTGACACAGCTAAGCCATCTTCATTAGCATTTTTTTCATTAATTCCCTTGAAATTCTTGACCTTTTGTTTTTCTAGATAAATTTTGCTATTATTTTTTCTAGATCTGTAAAATAATTTCTTGGGAGTTTTATTAGTATGACACTAAATAAGTAGATTAATTTAGGTAATATTGTCATTTTTATTACATTTGCTCAGGTTACCCATGAGCATTTGATATTTTTCCATCTTATTGGGTCTGACTTTAATTTGTGTGGAAAGTGTTTTGTAGTTGTGTTTGTATAGTTCCTAACTTTCCCTTAGCAGACAGATTCCTAAATATTTTATACTATCAACAGTTATTTTGAATGGAATTTCTTTTTGTATCTCTTGCTGCTGAACTTTGTTGGTAATATATAAAAATGTTGATGATTTATGTGGATTTATTTTGTATCCTGCAACTTTGCTAAAGTTGTGAATTGTTTCTAGTAGTTTTTCAGTTGATTCTCTAGGATTCTCTAAGAATTCCATCATATCATCTGCAAAAAGTGATAATTTAGTTTTCTCATGACCTACTCTAATTCCCTTAATCTCTTTTTTCTTCTCTTATAGCCAAAGCTAACATTTCTAATACAATATTGAATAGTAATGGTGATAGTGCGCAATCTTGTTTCACCCTTGATCTTACTGGGAATAGTTCTAGTTTGTCCCCATTACATATGATGCTTGCTAATGGTTTTAAATAGATGCTACTGATCATTTTAAGGAAAAGTCAATTTATTCCTATACTCCCTAGTTTTTTTTAATAGGAATGGGTACTGGATTTTATCAAATGTTTTTTCTGCATCTATTGAGATAATCATATGATTTTTGTTAGTTTGGTTATTGATATAGTCAATTATGCCAATAATTTTCCTAATATTGAACCAGCCCTGCATTCCTGGTATAAATCTTACTTGGTCATAGTATGTTATCTTGGGGATGACTTTCTATAATCTGCTTGCTAATATTTTATTTAAGATTTTTGCATCAATATTCATAAGGGAAATTGGTCTATAATTTTCTTTTTCTGTTTTCACCCTACCTGGTTTGGGTATCAGCACCATATCTGTGTCATAAAAGAAATTTGGTAGGAGTCCTTCTTTCCCTATTTTTTTCAAATATTTATATAGTATTGGAATGAATTGTTCTTTGAATGTTTGGTAGAATTCACATGTAAATCCATCTGGCCCTGGACATTTTTTCTTAGGAAGTTGATTAATAGCTTGTTCTTTTTCTTTTTTCTAAAATGGGACTATTTAAATAATTTATTTCCTCTTCTGTTAACCTGAGCAATCTATATTTTTGTAGATACTCCTCCATTTCATTTAGATTATCAAATTTATTGACATAAAGTTGGGAAAAATAACTCCTAATTATTGCTCTAGTTTCTTCTTTATTGGTGGAAAGTTTCCCTTTTCATTTTTGAGACTAACAATTTTATTTTCTTCTTTCCTTTTTCTAATCAAATTAACTAAAGGTTTATCTGTTTTGTTGTTTTTTTTTTCATAAAATCAACTCAGTTTTATTTATTAATTCAATAATTTTCTTATATTTAATTTTATTAATCTCCCCTTTTATTTTCAGAATTTCAAATCTGATATTTAATTGAGAATTTTTAATTTGTTCTTTTTCTAGCTTTTTTAGTTGTAAGCTCAATTCATTGATCTTCTCTTTCTCTATTTTATGCAAGTAAGCATCTAGAGATATTAAATTTCCCCTAATAACCACTTTCCAATTCATTTTTTATCTATTTTTCCCTGGTCTTTTATTGCATGTGATTTTTATTGCATCATGATCTGAAAAAAAATATATTTACTATTCCTTTCTGTATTTGATTTTGAGTTTTTATGCCTTAATACATGGTCAATTTTTGTATAGGTTCCAAAAACTGCTGAGAAAAAAGTAAACTCTTTTCTGTCTCCATTCAACTTTCTCCAAAGATCTATCATACCTAACTTTTCTAACATTTGTTAACTCCTTAACTTCTTTCTTATTTCATGGTTAGAATTTTCTAGTTCTGAGAGAGCAAGGTTGAAATTCCCAGCTAGTATAGTTTTGCTGTCTATTTCTTCTTGCATCTCTCTTAACTTTTCCACTAGGAATTTGGATGCTATACCACTTGGTGCATATATGTTTAGTATTGATATTGCTTCATTATCTATGGTACCCTTTAGCAAGATAAAATTTCCTTCCTTATCTCTTTTAATTAAGTCTATCTTTGCTTTTACTTGATTTGAGATCAGGATGGCTACCCTTACTTTTTTTTGCTTCACCTGAAGCATAATAAATTGTGCTCCAGCCCTTTATCTTCACTCGTTCCACTCTGCTTTAAATGTGTTTCTTGTAAACAACATATTGTAGGGTTCTGGCTTTTAATCCAGTCTGCTATCTGCTTCTGTTTTATGGAAGAGTTCATCCCATTTACATTTACAGTTAAAATAACTAATTCTATATTTCCTGCCGTCTTATTTACCCCAAGCTATGCTTCTCTTTTTCCTTTCTTCCCTTCCTAGTATTTTGCTTCTGACTACCACCTCCCTCAAACAGTCCTCCCTTTTTAGACCCATCCCCCTTTCTTACACCTCTCCCCTAATACTTGTTTTCCCTTCTATTAGCCTTCCCCTTTCTTTTTCCCTTTCCCTCCCACTTTCCTTTTCCCTTTCTCTCCCATTTTCCTTTTCTCTTTCCCTCCCACTTTCCTAGAAGGTGAAATCAGTTTCTCTGTGAAACCAAATGTGTCTGATATTCTCTCTTTGTGCCAAATCTTATGAAAGATTCACACAATGCTCATCCCCCTCTCTTCTTTCACTCAATTATAATTGGTCATCTTTGCCTCTTCGTGAGATATAATATCCCTTATTTTACCTCCTTTTTCCAGTATAATCCCCTTTCTACCTCTTAATTTCTTTTTCATATTATCATAATAAAATCAAATCATATCCATACTCTCTAAATGTATCCATAACAGAAATTTAGTTCTCAAGAGTTCTTTTCTTTTTATCTTTTTATGCTTCTCTTGAGTTCTGTGTTTGGAGATCAATTTTTTTTTTTCAGATCTGGTCTTTTCATCAGAAATAGATGAAATTCACCTATATCTTTGAATGTTTCTCTTCTTCCCTGAAAAATAATGCTCATTTTTGCTGGATAGCTTATTCTTGGCTATAATCTAAGTTCCTTTGCCTTTTGGAATATCATATTCCAGGCTCTTCAATCTTTTAAGCTTCTAAATCCTGGGTTATCCTGATTGTGACTCCTCAGTATTTAAATTGTTTCTGGCTGCTTGCAATATCTTTTCCTTGGGCTGATAGTTCTGAAATTTAGCCATGATATTCCTTGACATGTTTATTTGGGGGTCTCTTTCAGGAGATGATCAGTGAATTCCTTCAATGGCAATTTTACTCTCTGATTCTAGGACATCAGGGCAGTTTTCCTTTATGATTTCCTATAAGATAATGTCTAGGTTCTTTTTTTCACTGTGGCTTTCAGGAAGTCCAATAATCCTTAGATTGTCTCTCCTAGATCTATTTTTCAGGTCAGTTGTTTTTCCTAGGAGGTTTTTCATATTTTCTTCTATTTTTTCATTTTGTTTAACTGATTCTTAAAGTCTTAATGAGTCATTCATTTCCATTTGTTCCATTCTATTTTTAGTGTATTATTTTCTTCAGTTACCTTTTTAGCTCCTTTTCCATTTGGCCAATTGAATTTTTAAATGAGTTGTTTTGTTCATTGCATTTTTTTCCTTTTTCACAAATTCTATTTTTCAACAAGTTGGTATCTTTTTCATATCTATTTTGTAAGGTGTTATATACTTTTTCCATTTTGTCATATCTGTTTTGTAGGGAATTATATGCTTTTCCCATTTCATCAAATCTATTTTAAGGACTTTTCTTTGGAAATTTCTGTTTTTCCTGTTCCATACCCTCTTGCAAAGATCTTATTTCCTTTCCCCATTTTTCTTCTTACTTTCTTTTAAGATTCTTTTTGAAATCTTCCAAGAAAGATTTGTGAAATGAGGATCAGCTCATGTCTCTCTTTGGGGCTTCTTCTGGAGTTGCTTTGCCTTTAGGAACGTCAGGATTTGAGGTCTATTCATCTCTCTCTCCATAGAAGCTGTCTGTGGTGAGAGTTCTTTTTGGGTTTTTATTCATCATTTTTTTAGGGTTGAAGTCTTTTCTTAACTCAAAAGAGCAACAGCTGCTTTAATTTGCCCTGGGGAAGTTCTGCTGATTGATTTCCAGAACTGGGCAATGGCAGCTAGGTCCAGCAGTCTTCTGGGGCTCAGTGGTTTATAATTTGCCTTTTGTAGCAAATCTGCCAAACCACCGGCTTGCAACCCGGCCAGAGTGGCCTAAGAGCCTCACAGAAGATCCTCAGTGCAGGACATACAATGCTCTGACTCCTTGCCCCAGTCTCCCTGTGCTTTGGTCTGGGCTCACAGACTCCCCCTGCCCATTGAAAACACACCTGTTCTGAAGTTATTCCAAGGTATCTTCTAGAAATGTGCTGTGCTCCCAATATTTGTGGGTTCTTTTACTCCAAAACTGGTTTAGAGGCTTAATCTGCTGTTGGTTTGAGAGAAGATCAGAGGAGGTCACAGAGTCATGTCTGCTCTCAACATCTTCCAAAGATCCTCTTAATTAACATTTTTCTTATTTATAATTTTAGAGCAATCTTCCATTTGATCATTAATAGTTTTCAATTCAGGGGCAGCTAGGTGGTGCAGTGGTCAGAGTTACAGCCCTGAAGTCAGGAGGACCTGAGTTCAAATCTGGCCTCAGACACTTAACGCTTCCTAGCTGTGTGACCCTGGGCAAGTCACTTAAACCCAGTTGCCTCAGCAAAACAAAACAAAACAAAAAAAGAATAGTTTTCAATTCCTCTATTTATTTATGAACGTAGGCTTTTAAGCATTCCAGAGTGGTCCAGGTGGGTATTGAGAGCCCAGAAGGCTTTTTAAGTGTATTTACCTTTTTGGGTGCAAACATTTATTGTTTTCCAAAATGGGGAAGTTTAAAATTGTAGTGTAATTTAAGGCTGGGTCCCAGGAGGCAAACATTGTTCATTCATTTTTATAACTTTGACAATGAATCGTAAAGTTTTGGTCTTTTTTGTTTTGTTTTTTGTCAGTCAGTTGTGTCTGACTCTTTGTAATCCCATTTGAGGTTTTCTTGGCAAAGATACTGGAGTAGTTTGCCATTTCCTTTTCACTTTAGATAAAGAAATAACAGCAATTGGAATTGCCTAGGGTCACAGGTACTAAGTGTCTGAAGCAACATTTGAACTCAGATCCTCCTGACCCCTGGCCCACTGTGCCACCTAGCAGCCCATCATAAATTGTAGTCCTGGTCATCCAATCAGCTGGTCCTGCCATTGAAGTGATCAGCCATTGCTTCCCCCCTTAGTTTTCCCAGACTCAGCCCCTTCCATAGGGGAGAGCCCAAGACAGTGGTCAGAGAAGTCATGCTTAAAGAGAAGAGGACCCCAGCCCACAAAAAAGGGGCAGGGGAAAAAAGGGAGTGACTGATTCTCCTGCCTGTGGCAAGGATCAACTCTGCCTCACAGCTAGAACAAATAGCCCTGTGATGCTAAGATTCTCTGCCTTTCAGCTCAAGCCTGTTATATTCTTTTAAAAAATTATTAAGGATCTTTAAAAAGCTTCTGTTCATGAGGCTGATGTCATCATTTACCAAATTAGAAATTAAAAATCTAGGTAATATAGCTTTGATCTTGTGCATCCCCTGAAAGGGTTGTGGATATTCCACCCTTTGAGAAGCATCAGGGTGGTGGGTTGAGAATCAAGAGAGCTGAGTTCATCTCCTGGGTCCTCCATTACTCTTCACCTAATGACCTTAGGCAAAACAAATCAGCTGAGGAATTATTCTTTTGCAGAATCAAAGTGTTCAGCTAAATGATTCCTGAGATACCTTTTCATTAAGAAATTCTTTTGATTTCCCCCCAAATGCTACACTGCATTATTTTGCTTAATTTATTTATTGCAAATTTTATCTGTGATGAAAATAAACAACTGTAGTTTCACCATAATGCCCTCATATCTTCTGTAGAAATGTTTCTACAATTGTCTGTCCTACGCATGAGTTCTTGCTCCTCCTCAGCTCCTAAGCTTCCTCAGTAGACACACCAAGCACTCTACTGGATTCTTGTTCCCAATAAAATGCTATTTTTTTTTTCGGTTTTTGTGAGTGATACACTCACATGAAAAGGTCTTTACTTAATGATCTGTGCTTCCAAATAAAAATACTATTCAAATAGATGCTTTTCAGACAAAGGCATGAGGTCTATTGGCACAATTGTCACAAAACAACCTACCATAATTATCTTATTGTACCCCATTAAACATGGGCTTTCATACAAATACAGAAAAAGAGAATGCTACTCCCTAAAGATGTTAACTTTGTCTCAATATTTTTCCAAAACTTAGCTCTGCTTAAATTCTTAAAATTAAAAGCTCAGCCCATAATCAAGCTTTTGCAAACTCCTTTTTTTTATATAATGACATAATTTTATAAAGAAACCTCTATTACCTATGAACAGTTGCCTTTGATGTCATTTTGGAATTCTTTCAATGATAACACATGTATGGGATTATAATCTTTTCTGTGTATGATATTTTCCCCTCCCAGGAGAAAATTCTAATTCCCATGTTCTGTATAACAATGTTACAATGAATTTAAGTAATATGTTGTCCTTAAGATTATGCCCTATACAATCCTGAGCTACACCAACTTTTTCTACTGAATATGACAGACTTCATCAGAGACCTATGAATATACTGAAGAACATTTGGCCAACATACATTTTTCTCCACCACAGTGTTTTCTACCTCATGGCGCCTTTGAAATTGATAATGAAAAATTATAAAGGTACCAAATTCATCAAGTGACTCACTGAGTATTTTTATAGTGTACCAAGAAAATTCCAGTTTCCCCCCCCCAACAATTCTTGCTTCTAACCAGTGTGGCTAGGTGCCTGATACTACCTGGTCAATGAAGTATTGTTCTAGCTATCTTGATCAGGAATAAGAAAACAAAGACTGATTTCATGGTAAGAAACACAACTGTGCCAGCTGTCTTGCTTTGTAACTTTTTCTCTGCCTTGACATCAGCAAATAAGAGCTATACTACTATGGTAGGACATAAAAAGAGAAAAGGATGATTTTTTTTGTTTCTCGTTTAGTTAAGAGATAATTTTTTTCTCACTCTACCCCTCCCAGCTTTTGAGATCACTGGCATTCCAAGCATTTATTAAGCACTTACTATCTATCAGGGCACAGTGCCAAGCACTAATTCCCTGAGGAATCTCTGGTCACTGTATGATTTCTAAATGCTGGCAGGAAACAGCCAAATGCTGGCATTTACCTCATCTCCTTTTAGGTTATAAACATGTCTGAGCTGAAAGGATCAGTTTGGTCTTTTACAGTTGGGCTCTCTATGCTATTAGCATTATCTAAAACCTTTTTAGACTAAGCATTGCTGCTTCCTGGAGAGCACTTTGTCTCCATGTATTTTCAAAATCAAAGCTGAGCTCACTCCTCTAGTTTTTGGAGAACTGCTGCACAATAATGTGTGTTATGCAAAAAGTGGAAGTTAGTATTGAAGCAATAGGATTTATTTTGTTCAACTTCTCTTTGTTACCTCTTCTCATTGACCATCTTTCACACCAGCTGTGAGATTTATATGAAATGCATTCTTCTTTGGGGATTTTCCTTTCTGAATCACTCACTAACCAGGCTAAGGCAATTGAGAAATTGTTTTAATTGTGAGATTAAATTATGTCCAATATTTAAGGGAATACAAAGAAGAACAACTTTACTGATGCTTAGTCTTTTGTTAGAAGAATAACCTTTCTGATATCCTCCCTTGTTCCACTTTAATATGCAAATATAACGATTGAGGCTAGAATATTTATAACAGAGAAACATTTCTAGTTCAGTCCTATATCCTAATATGGCATACTAAATAACATAGTGTCTATTAATGCAAATGAAGTAAATGTAAAGGATTTCTGATTTTAGAGAAAAAGAAACATCAACAACAAATAATGATGAACCACCTACTTTGTGCCAGGCACAGAGGATAAAGTATGAATCAATCCCTATTCTAAAAGTTCACATTCTTAACAGGAGAGACAGATGTGTACAGGAAGTCTTCAAAGTCTTAGAACAGTTTTAGGCTTTAATTGGTTAAAGGGCTTAATAGGCTTCAATAGCTTACAATTCCTCTAACACTTTTGAGACAACCTGTATAAGTATATGCAGAATAAATGAAAAATAGTGCAAATAAATACAAAGTAGTGCAATACAAAATAATTTGGGAAGGGTGGGCACTGTCAGTTGGGAGGAATTGGAAAATGCTTCATGCAAAAGATGCTACCTGTTTTTCATTTTGTGAAGAAAAGAGGGACCTTAAGATGCAGCTAAGGAGAATGTGCATTTCAGGGATTTGAGACATTCAGGACAAAGATATGGAGGTGAGAGATGAGGTGTACTGTGGGAAGAACAGAGAGAAACCCAGTTTGAGTGGATGGCAGAGTGTTGACAGGGAGTAATGCCTGACAGGTATGAAGCCGTTTTTGTATGACTTTAAAGGCTAAGCAGAGCAATTTCTAGTTTATCCTAGGGGCAATGGGAAGTCAGTAGGAGTTAGTTTAGCTGGAGAATCTCATAGACATGTGCTTGAGGAAAATTACTTGGGCAAAAGTAGGCAGGATAGAAGAGAAATAAGGAGAACCTTGAGGTTAGGAGACAAATTAGGATGCTCTTGAAGGAATTTGTTGCTAATAAAATGAGCCCCTTCTTCTTTTAGCCAGTTCATCAAGTTGGGGGTGGTAAGGAATTAGGTAAGTAAATTCTCATTGGAGGAGATGGTAAACCCAATGGATGTAGGAATCCTGCAGCCCAGTTCAAACATGATTCTTCTTATGGAGCATCTTCTCTTAAAACTTTTTATTTGAAAAATATATGTATGGGTAATTCTTCAACATTAACCCTTACAAAGCTTTCTGTTACAAATTTTCCCCCCTATTCCCCACCCCTCTCCTAGATGGCAGGATATCCACTACATGTTAATTATGTTAAAATACTTGACAAATCGAATATATGTATACATATTTTTATGGAGCATTTTCTGAAGACAGGTTAAGAGCAGATCTATGTGTCACTGTAAGGATTAAGCATCTGAGAGCCCTCCCTCATCATGCATATATTTCTGAGAGCCTTGACAAACAATGGAACAACAAACAATGTGAAATCCCCCTTTCATCAATGGTTACAAAGACTCTGCGATAAGGTCAGTTTTCCAAGATGTGGAATCTTCCTTCTTGCCACTCATGTGACTATAAGAGTGGACAGTGGCTGGTGAACAATGAAGGCTTATGCTTTGGACTAACAAGGCTTCTCTTGCTGCTTTGACCAAGCCTTCAGAGAGGCTCTATTAAACCCAAACAATTTGGGAGTTATAATGAGGTAGGAAAACAAATAAGCACATTTATATTGCAAAACTAGCAAAGAGAGAAAAATATTAAGGGGGGAAGTGTAAGTAGACAATGCTGCCCTTCATATACAAGGGTGATGTTAGGGATTCACTATCAATAGATGATAAAATTCTTTTAAAAAAATCATGATGGGTTTACTAAAGCAGATTTATCAAATGGCTACCATGTGACAGGCACTATGTTTAGCTCTGGGAATACAAAGAGGCAAAAATCGGTCCCCATTCCGGAGGAGCTTACAATATAATGGGAAAGGCAATATGCAAATATGTTTAAAACAAACTAAAGAGGATGAATATGAAAAAAATAACCAGGGAAGTCATTAGATTTAAGAGGTGTTAGGGTTTCCTATAAAAGGTGAGATCTTAATTGAGACTTAAAGGAAGCTAGTAGTTAAAGTACTTTGAGGTTGTCAAAGTGCTTTCCCTACCACAATCCATATGGTGGATAACATCAGAATTAGCCTCCATTACAGATGAGGAAACTAAGGCTCTGAAGTGAGTCAAAGCCAGCCTCCTAACAGAATAGTAGAGTAGAAATAACCTTGGATATAGAATCAGTGTTCTGCTGATTTACTGACATTCTTCATAGCTTTTAGCAAGGAAGCTGGATTAGGTTGTTTCTAAGATTCCTTCCTACTCTAAATCTATGATCTTTCCTATAACAGTATTAACTACTGTACCTCATAAAATGATCATTTTAATGAAAAAACCAACTATCCTTTACACTTTTTAAATTTTGTAGATTGGGTCTTATTTAAAGAAAGGCACCACAGAATTTGTTTAACAGTGGCAAAATATGGGACTCTGTGCATCATGCAGTAAAACCTATTTATCTTGTAGGGAGTCCCACGATGATTGCTAAGTAATTAATATGGATATTGGGAGCCACTTTTCAAAGCCTTAATGTCAAAAATAATTTCTTTGTCTTATGTGGGATTCTGGATAGCAATCAACACTAAAAAGTGTTGCCTTCAAGTTTAGAAGAGCTAATATTTTCTGGAAAAGAAAATATATTAGGGGCAGCTAGGTGGCGCAGTGGATAGAGCACCAGCCCTGAAGTCAGGAGGTCCTGAGTTCAAATCTGATCTCAGACACTTAACATTCCCTAGCTGTGTGACCCTGGGCAAGTCACTTAACCCCAATTGCCTCAGCAAAAAAGAAAAAGAAAAGAAAAGAAAATATATTGAAAAAAATGTACTGTGTAGTGTAAGCAAGATATTCAAGTTGGCTTGATGGATAGAAGGACATTTTGTTCTACAAGGAAGTATGTAAATGTTGTATTAGAATATTCAGGGATTACTTTGTTCATATGTTGTGATTCATGTAGCACAATGTTGGCCAATAAATATTAATTCTAAGATTTCCAAAGAGAAATTAAAATTTTTTCATAAGTATTTCTCTTACAAATGAAGTAACTGTCCTTCAGGACATCTGTCTAATTGCACACATACACATCTGATTCCTAGAAATCACTGTCAAAATCACCATCAAGGTTGAAAATAAGATATGAAGTATACATATTTTGATACCTTTTTGGGGGGGAAGAATAGATTCAGTTTTTTAAAATGTTAACAGCTTTTCAAATGTTCTAAAAAACCAGAAAGTAAAAATGCATGTTGAGTTGCAAACCTTAAAATAGAATATATTTCTGACAAGTTTATTAATATGTACGATCATTTCATGTTTCAAAAAGTTTTTTAAAAATTGGTTCCTAGTCTGGAATTAGACAAATGAGAGCATTATCCTTAACTAGTCATTTAAATGTTCAAGCACTTCAGAAATGAGGTCTTTCAAGGATAAAAAGAATCTTTAAAAGGTTCATTGAGAGTCTTTCCCCTTTGCCATTTTTTCTAAAAATGAAATCCTTTTCAGTCTAACTTAACATCAATTTATTAAGTATCTATGTAAAGAACATTGTACTGCCTATTAAGGGAAATAAATAAGGCAATGCCCTCATGGACGTGCACAACAGAAGTATAAAATGCCATGTAAGGTCTTTGCTTGGAGAAACTGAGAAATATTTGTCAACATGTTTCCTGAAAACACTGTCCAACTCTTAATATGTTTATTCAGTAATAATTTTTACTTTAAATTGAATTGTAGTATTCTAGTCTCTGATTATATTAATATATGAAATAAAGACATCAAGGTCTAGATCTCATTATATTGAACACCGTTTTTACCAAAGCATCCTAAATAATTCCATGGGAGATGCTATAGGTAGGATTTATGTTTTGAGTTGTGGTTGAGCTAGATAATCTTTGAGATGCCTTCCAATTCTGCAGCATCATGATCTTATGATACATTTCCTCTCTGTATCTGTTCATTTAATAACACTGCCTTCAACATCTTAAGTAAATGTCCTAGTAACCTCCTACACTTGTATGTATATGGTCTTTGCAAGAACAAAGATGGCATAATCAAGAACAGGTCCGACTATCATTCTATTCATTTCTGGTAGGCTTCTTCGAATGGCAGATCAGAGGACCTCTGTTCAACAAGACTGGAAACAAAGACTAAGAACTGGAAGGTATTTAGCAGTTGTACCAGATATGGATGTCACTAATTGAACAGGCTGAGGGACTCAGACCCAAATCATAGTCATAAATGACTTGATGGAGCTCTTAGCAGAGAGCTCCAAAGAGCAGTCCTTGATTATGAATAATTTTAATGTTTTCATTAATGACTTGGTGGAAAGTATTGATGAAAGTCTTATGAAACATGGAAAATGCTTCAAAGAGGAGAGGGAAGGCTTAGTCATTGGACGAAAGATCCTAATATTTCAATTTGAAATTTGATAGAGTTTAATGTACAGTTTAATGTACAAGTCCTATACTTGTACATTCAATTGCTTAATCACCAATATGGGAGAGATGAGAGTATAGACAATTCCCATGAGGAAAAGATCTCAAGACATATGTAGACTGCAAATTATATCTAAATCAATGATATGACAGCCAAAATATCCTCCCAAACCTAATGTCACGTTAGGCAGTGGCAGAACACACAGAATGATGGAGGCCAAAGTTTGCTATACTTTGCCTTAGAGGGTTCATTTCTGAATGTCACATTTTTGGAAGGACATTAATTATTGAGAGTTTTCAAAGGTCAGTAATTGAATCAGATTATCATTTCAAAAAATTGAGGATGTTTAGTGAAATCATGATGTTGAACAAATCATATCTAATTTCTAGTACTCAAAAGATTTTCTTTTTTAAATTTATTTTTCCCCAGTTATATTCAATAAATTTTTATTAATTTGTTTTTTAATTTTTCGAGTTCTCTTCCTTATCCCCACTCACAATTAAGAAGCCATATGTGAGGTTATGCAAAAAATTCTATAAAAGTCAAGTTGTAAAAGAAAATGAATCTTCCCCGCCTAATGAAAATAAAAATTCTCAAGAAAAATTAAGTTAAAAAAAAGAGAAATAGAGAATGCTTTCATCTGACACAATCAGTTCCTTCTCTGGTTATGGATAGGATTTTTCATTGTACGTCCTTCGGAGTAGTCATGGATGATTGTACTACTGAGAATAGCTAAGTCATTTACAGCTGGTCATCCCAGAACATTGCTATTACTTTGTATATAGTACATTTCACTTTGAGTTCATGGAGGACTTGGCAGTTTTTTTTTTCCCCCTGGGAGTATCCTGCTCATCATTTCCCATAGAATAACCATATTCCATCACAAACACATAGTAGAGTTTATGGAGCCATTCCCCAATTGATGAGCATCCCCTCAATTTCCATTTTTTTTTTTTTTTTGCCCTGAGAAGAGAGCAGCTATGAGTATTTTTTGTACATATAGACAATTTTCTTTTTAACCTCTTTTGATATTCATGCCTAGGAATAGTATTGTTAGGTCAAAGGATATGCATGAATTTATAGCCCTTTGGGCACAGATCGCATCTTTTGATAATTTATCAATTAGAGCATGGCTCTTATTTTATGTTTGACTCAGTTCCCACTATGAGAAGAAATGAGGCCTTATCAGAGAAACTTACTTTGAAATTCTTTTTACAATTGTTCTTGCTAAGTGTATTTCCCCCCCATTTATTCTCTCTCCTTTCATCCTGTCCCTCCTCAAAAGTGTACAAAAGACTTTCATGTAAGAGGACTGGGTTGATAACCTCCAATACACAGTCTTCTTGACTCAATTTAAGAGGAAAAAAACCCCCTAACTTCTGAAGCTATCCAAAGATAGAATTGGCTACCTTAAGGGAAAAAAAGGGGGCTTCCCTTTTCTGGGAATCTTCACGTGGAAGCTGGATGGTACTTTGTCAGGGTTGTGAAAGTGGAGATTCCTGTTTAAAGGGCGTAAAATACAAACTCATACCTGAAATCCTGTCCACTTTTGAGATTCTGAATATCTTTGACTACTCCCTAAGGCTTAAAGAAAAAGTTCTAGCTGGTTACACATATCTAGGAACCTAATTATGTATTAGCTTACATTATTTCTGCAGCTTAATATGAATAGTTCTTAGTGACAATTTTGTCACATAATGACATCATTCAGAATATGGAAAACTGCTTCCTTTCCTTTCCTTCTGTTTATACTTTCATATTTACTTTGAGACACTAATTATCTATAATACTGACTTCTGCTTCCAGAAGTCCAAAAATAACATTTAAAAAATGGAATTTTTTTTCTACCATCTTTTTGAACCATGCTCTGGGTTGGACCAGTCCTGATCCAGATTTCTCCTTCAGTTTAGAAATTTTCTTAGCTTGTAGAAACCATTTTTTAACTAATTCTGCTTCTCCTGATTTAAGTGTGGTATATGGGGGCATGTAAAATAATTATTGTATTTTCTGACATGGTCTGCTAACCAGGAATGTCTTATAAATACACCTCAAAATTAAAGTTGATTTAAGCTATGAAATGCTTCTAATCTTAACTCCACAGCTGACCTTCATTTGTTATGATAAATTACATAATCTCAATACATTCTGAAATCTGCTAACTCTTGTATTCCAAGCCCCTTTTCTGCCACATCATGAGGCTTTTTATTTGATCTTTCCCTAAGTCTCTATTGTGCGTGGGTTGTGTGTTGAATAGGAATGAGGTCTATTGGCCTTTATGTATGTATGTCCTGGGTTAAACTTTTTTGAATCCTGAAGAAATCTTGAGCTACTTCTAGAGTTCTACCTTCATATGAATTAATTACTATAAGGAAGTTTTTGTGCTTTTCTTTACATTTACTCAGGACAGGAAGCACTGTGAGGGAAAAGAGGAGATTCTGCAGAGGATCTGGAAGGACATGAAACAAGCAAACTTTGCAAAAAATAGAAATTTATTTCCATTTCCTATCTGTAATTTTCAAAATGTAGTGATATAGAACAACTCTTACTCTTGAAAACAATTATCTTTTGTCTTTGGGAGTTAAGGAAATGTGGCCTTTCTAAAAGTCCTCCTAGTTAATACAAGGCAACAATGTAAAGAGAAATAGAATAGCTCTTGGTACACTCAAATATTTCAACAATAAGTGGCGATGTTTCTACTTGATATTGATAGTGTGGGGGATCCTGTTACTTCTCAAGGCAACCCATACCACTTTTGGAAACTTCTAATTGTTCCGAATTTTTTTTTCCTAACTCAGTTGAGCCCAAATCTGCCTCTCTGTAAATTTTTTTTTTTGCCCAATGTTACAAGTTCTGTCTTCTGCAGCCAAGCAAAACTAACTTTTTTCATGTGACAGTGCCTCAGATATTTCCAGTGTTCCAACACTAGGAAGCCTTTTTTCTAAGGTAAACACTTTCATTTTCTTCCCAGCCCATCCTGGGTATTCTTTTCTATATCTCTTCTCATCCTCAATGGAGGAGCAACAATTGTGCCAGACTGGCCTTTCTGAAAAATCATAGGATTGTGGCTATAACATGAAGACTATCCACCTATTATTATTTCCATTTTGTGATTTCCATTTATAGCATGTTTCTGTTGTTTGCACTGGGTCTTGTGACATATCCAGTTTTGGTTCTTTGTAGCTTGTAGTGAAAAAAGTGGGGGGGGGGAAGGTTTTGTGTGTGTGTGTGTGTGTGTGAAAATAGCTTGGAAGTCTGCTCTGTCTGAGAATTGTAAAAAGTTCAGTGGAGATCTAAGTCCCAAGTATGCAGGAGGTAGAGCAGTTTATTGTAGCCAAAATCAATTTCAACTTCTTATAACAAGCAAATGAGCAAATCCTATAAGATAAAGAAAAGTTAAAATTTGAACTATTTTTATTGCTTATTTTAGCTTTTGACAGTTGCATTTACTTGGTGTCTTTTCCAGGAATTATTCTACCTTTCTTTGACCATTCTATACCTTTCTTTGAATCCCAAAGAAGGGCATGAAACCAAGGAGGAAAGTATTCAAAGCATTGGTTTTTTTCCTGTTGTTGATTATGACAGTTCAGGTCCATAAAGTAAGCTTAAAATTCCTCTTTGTAAAATTGTGTCTTGAATATGAGGGTTTTTTTTTAAACCTCTTTGTTCAAGACCTTCTGAAATTTACTTTCCAAAATGGGCCACACTCAAAATCTAGCCCTCCTGGCATGAACTAATTGCTTGAGTCATGTTGACTCAGTCCATCCTTATATAAGGAAAGATTTTCTTTAGTGAACTTTAGGATTGCTTTTTCTCTATTTGAAATATTCTGGTTTTTAACACCAGTACTTTTTTCTTTGCTCCTTAGAAATCATGATGGAAAGTTTAGTTCAATGATTACACAGTGTGTGTGTGTGTGTGTATCTATCTATAGCTTAATATTCAATCAAAGGGCTTCCTGACTAACTGAGTGAACTTGGGATTGAAGAATGGATGGAAGAACTTGTTCCAAAGGGATGAACCCTGAAATACATTCAGGAGGTATACTGATAGAAAAATATTCTCTTCTGGGACTCAAGAAGGGAGTGAAGGCTGTGGATTGAGCCAAGATAGATTTGATACACAGAAACTTAATTAGTAATTGTATACCCCTAATGTAGAGAATGTTTCTAAGTGTGGCCCTCCATATCCTCTTGTGATAGATACACACTGGCAAGTCATTTTTCAATGTCCCAGACAACTCTCCCATACTGCAAATTGTAGGGCAGGTGCTGACCTACATCCATAGAAGAAAATCTTCACTGAGAAGTCCCTTTTTGATGTAGTTAAGCTGTTTGAGTCATGACCCACATTTGCCACATTTCTTGGCAAAGATACTAGCTGGGTCTGCCATTTCCTTTTCTTAACATAGTACTGAGGCAAATAGAACTAAGTGATTTGCCCAGCTTCACACAGCTAGTAATTGTTTGAAGTTAGATTTGAACTTGGGGAGCTCCGTACACTAACACAGTTCTGGTTAAAAACAGAAACAAAGAAAAAACTGGGGAGTTTTCAATGAATTGCTATGGTTTTAGCCTTTTATATTTCTGGATTTGTGGCATGGTCGGGTAGACTGAATGTTGGACTTGTACTTGGAAGACTTAAAGTTCAAATTCTTCCTCTAACATTATCTTGGCAGTATGACCACAGACTGTTCAATTAAGTGCCTACTGTATCAAAGCCTTAGGATTTTAAGACAAAACAAAATTGAACAATACTTGCTTTCAAAAAGTTCACGTTTGCTTAATCTCTGATTCTCGATTTCCCTTTTCTATAAAATAGAGCAGCATTCTGTCTGTAGATGTACCAACCAGGATTGTGAAACTAGTTTTGCAGCTTTAAAGCGTTGTACAAATAGTAGTGATTATTATAAACATTCTTGAAAATTTCTTCTTGAAATGTGTAGGAACTTAAGTGCTACAACCAAAAGAAAAGGTGAATGATAATTGGTGGGGAGTTAAAAAAAAAAAAAAAAAATGAAGGTATACTTGGCTAGTTCCATTGGGTGGACACTAGTTCCCAAAGATGCTAACTTGGTTAAGAAAGGCCTAAGGTGTAGGCCTGGTTTCCCCATAGTCTTGCTCAGATTGCCTTTTATCTTTATCTAATCTTTCTCCTTCCCAGTGTGGAAAGAGGAAAATAAAAATAATGTAGTTGGATTTGGTCAGGGTCATAAAATAAGCCAAAGTAAAGAATAGAAATCTGATTTTCTATGACCATTTGGGGTACCATGAAAAACCAACTCTTAAAATAGGAATTTTTTATAAAAGGAAAAAAAATTTTCTTATGTATTAGAAACATTTGGGGATATATCTTCACTCTAAATCATACTGAAGATTTAAATCTAAACTAGACCATCAGCATCTGTAATTTTTTTTTAAGTTGAGAAAACTATTAATGGATTTTTGTTCTTAATCTCTGAACATCTTTTCTTTAGCACCTTAGAGAACAAAAGTAAACATAGCACAAAAAGGTATATATGGTATATTAACTTGGGTTTATGTCAAAAGGGAAAAAAAAGTAACAATGTGAGGAACACTGATTCATAGCTTGATATTTCTTTCTTTTTAAAAAATAGCTTTTTATTTTACCAAATACATACAAAGATAAGTTTTCAATATTCACACCTTGCAAATCTTTTGTTTCGAATTTTTCTCCCTCCCTGCCCCCAATTCCCTCCCATAGAGAGAGCAAGCAATCCAATACAGATTGAGCCCATGTGGTTCTTCTAAACATATTTTCATACTCATCTTGCTGTGCAATAAAAATCTGACCACAAGGTGAAAGGAAAAAAAAAAATGAGAAAAAACCAAACAAACAAAACAAAATAAGGTTAAAGTACTATACTTTGATCCACATTCAGTTTCCATAGTTCTCTCTCTGGATGGGGATGGCTCTCTCCATCACAAGTCGATTGGAATTGCCTTGAAATCATCTCATTATTGAGGTCCATCACAATTGATCATCACATAATCTTGTTGGCCAGATTATTTCTTTATCTTGTTCACTTATACTTGATATATACAAATTAGGAAAGAGACCCTAAAAATTTTTAAGGCCTTTTGGTTTTAGAGAACTAAAAGAAACTTCAACCTGATTGCTTGGTCCTGTTATTGCAGTTTATTTAACTCATTAAGCAGTTTAATTTGCATATAAACATCAGTTTGGTCTAACTTTAACACAGATGCATAATTAGGTATATTTTAAACAGTTCATTTTTGTTCAGATTTCCATGTCTCCTTCACATTTTCATTCTTTTAATATTTCTAAAAGTTTATGCCATGGCCATGGAGGTGTATAGCAATTCTGTCGCTGCTAAAAAATCTCTATAAATTCTTTCTGGAAAGAACATATAAAATTTAAAAAAACTTGGCCCAAAAGATGACTTTTTTTTTTTTGGAGAAAATATTTTGGTTTTGATGTAATTTTTAAAAAAAAAACATAATTGTGTGTTTGTTTTTTGTTTTTAATAAAATTATACTAAAAGGGACAAATTTCTTTGTCTACCTCTACAGGTAACGGTATCTCTTAAGATTAACTTCTGGCTGGCATATAAACAATTCCAAAAGGTCCTCTTTTTATTCAAAGTGCTTAACAGCACTAACTTAACCAGATTCATTTTTAAAACATATTTTGCCATATAGGATAATGAAATAGCAGTTACTAACTCTGATTTAAGTAAAAGAGCAGAACTGACATTTCTCAATTTCTCCCCTAAATGTCTCCCTCGTATGCTAAAAGTCCTATATGAAATTACTTCATCCTGCACGCCAATGTTTCAAAGTTAATTGAGGATGGAAGGAATTCTTATAAGATTACATTGATGGAGGTGAATTGTATTATGCACACGTTTCACTCTTCCTTGACAGAAATCAATCTAACCTGAGTCAGCTTGACCAGTTTTATTGTAAAAGATATGGGAAGGTGAAAGTTTTAAGTCAGTGCTCATAGATACTTCACTGAAGAATCAGCATAAAAGATTATTTTAAAATAATTGTTTAAAAAGATATTAACATTACTACATATTAGTCTGGGCTGAGTCTTTCATATCTGAACCTTGGTGAATCACTTCATGAATTTGTAAGTATCTGCTCTCCCTCTTTTGGGCAAAGCTAACTGACCTAGGGGGCTCAGTGGCCCCAAGGCAGTGGAGAGAAAGGTACTTATGATCGATCCAAGTCAATCAGATCACACTTTCACTACCACTGTTTGAGGTCTAACCAACTTAAACAACAAGATTTTTTTGTTTGTTTTTTGGTCTTAGGGCCTTTACTTTTAGCTTACGTATCTTAAGTCCAGTTGTCAAGGATTTGTTTTTTCAAATGCTAAAGTTGGTACTTTGCTTTTAGGTAGTATATTTGTGAAATTTTCCTGTAAATTGATTTCTATCAAACAGCATTTTAAATATGGTAGAGGAGCTGGCTAATTTAAGGGCTCATAGTAGGACTCATTTCTCACAATGACTGGGCGGAGCCATCTAGTATGTAAAATCCCCTGTGCCTGTCTCTCAAGAAGGTGGGGGCACCAGTGGAAGAAACGCCTGCCGTAGTTCACCGGGATAAGCAGACATTGCTCGAGGGTGCTCGCTGGTCACTGCCCTTACAAACTCTTCTTAGAGCTACTCCATCCGTTCCGCTCCCGTCCTTGAGGAATGACCTCTCCTGGCCCGGGGAAGCAGAGCGGATTCCAGCCACCCGTCCATGGTTTCGAGTGGGACCTCACAGCTGCCCTCGTCCACACACCCTAGTGGGGCCCTTCTAGAGAGCGTGACGGGGGATGCCTCGGGAGCTGTGCGGGGACAGAGGGGCCTTTTCCGGAGATGCGGGGAAGACCCCACAGTCCAGGTTTAGGAGGGACATATATATTCCACCCTCCCCTCTGGCGGACTTGGGCGCGAGCGGACCTCGGGGCGGTGGGTAGGAAGCCTTCCAAGGTCACGGATACGAGTTGGGGTCCGCGGGGCCTAGCCCAGAAGAACCGCCGGGGGAGGGCGCACGTGACCAGGGGACCCTGCCCGAGGAGGCGGCAGAAGGTGCTCGCTGAAGCCCGCGGAGGTACGGGGCAATCGGACCCGAGCGAGCGGGACTACGTCAGACTGCTCAGAGAATGCAGACTGTAGTCAGCGGGAGGAGGAAGAGAAGGGAAAGCAAGGCGGAGTACCAAAAAGGTCGGTCTCAGGACCCTCAGCTTCCCTCATACATCACTTCCGTCATTAGGCCCGCCCCTCCCTGTCCTGGAGGCGGAAGTGGGAAGCTTAACTCGGCTCCAGCGAGTTGGGGGTCCAGGGAGACGCCTAGGAGGCCGGAGAGGCGGAGCCTGGGCTCGGGGGCGGAGCCTGGGTCCAAGGGCGGGCCCTAGTCGCGGGCGCGCGGCGAGCGTGAGCGGAGCCCCTCCTCCGTCCTCCGCCCTCCCCTCGCGCGGGAGCGCGCGCACGCGCGATCACGCCGGCTCTGCTTCTCGAAGCCCGGGGCGTTCCTCTTCTTTCCCCCTCCTCCCCCATCCCGTCCGCCCCGCCTGCTTCCTTCTTCCAGTCTCTCTCGGCGGGTGAGTGTTCGGGGGCTGCTCCCTCTGGGGGGGGGGGGGGGGGGGGGGGGGGCCGGCGGGGGGGGGGGCCCCCCCCCCCCCCCCCCCGCGTTTTCGGGAGGAGTCTAGTGGGCGC
>JAJPUD010001870.1:125368-280731 GCA_023553655.1 Myrmecobius fasciatus
CCCCCCCCCCCCCCCCCCCGCGTTTTCGGGAGGAGTCTAGTGGGCGCGGGACTCCGCCCTCTCGTCCGCCGGGGAGCCGCTCTATCCCGGAGGGGGCGGAGCGGGCGACCCTCCCCTCGGAGCGGCTGCCCCTCCCCTTGGAGCGGCAGCCTCCCGGGGGCGCGGCGGGGGCGGGAGGCAGGAGCCGGCGCGCGCGTGTGCGTGTTTGGAGTGGGTGGGCGCGGGTGTCGCCTCCGCCCCGACGCCAGTGCCGCTTGTCTCCCGGTTTCTTTTGCAGATGCTGCCGCTGCAGGGGGTGGTGGGAGCAGCCTTGGGACGCGGGGTGAACTCTCTGCCCTGCCCCCTCCGTCCTCCTCCCGGGCCTGCCCCCAACCCCCGGCCGCCGGCCGCCGACCCCCGAGACTTTGTGGCCAGCAGCAACCCCGGGGCAGTTTCGATGGAAAATGAAGGTAAAGGCCGTGAGCAGACTCCGTGGGCTGGTCTCGTGGAGGGTGTGGTCCGCGTGGGGCTCCGTGGGCTGCTTTCGAATTGCCCCCTTCTCATTGGGGTGCGGGGAGGCTCCAGGGACGAGTCCCCGCCCCCCCCGGGGTGGCTTGGGGCTGTGGTCCAAGAAGCACCCCCTCCCCTCTCCCGCTTGAGGGCTTAGGAACCTGGTGCGCCCTCGGGTAGCGGGGTGCAGAAAAGTTTGGGGGGAGATCGGGCTTGGGCTGGTAAGGGGGGAAGTGGGGGACTCGAGAGCGGGGCATCTGCCTTCTCTGGGGTCTCGCCGTGCCCGAGCGCCTTCTTGGGGAGCGTCTGGTCTGGCCGCCCGCCTCCGTCCCGGGGAGAGATCTAGAGGACTCCTCATCTAGGTTCTTCCAGGGTCTTTGCTGCCTCTGTTCCATTCCCTGACCTTCCCCTTCCCCATCTTTGTCTGCCGGATCCGCGGCCCATCCCGGGACCCCATCCCAGGGATTCGGCGGGATCGCGGTCGTGCCCCGAGAAGGGGATGCGCTTCCGCTGCGGGCTGGGGGCTCCCTCCGGGTACTCCTAACGCCCCGGGCTCAGTCCCGCGCCGTCCTAGTCCCTGGCCTCCCTGCGCTGGCTCCGGCTTCTCCGCTTTGCGGAACTCCCGGGATGGATCCCGGCTTCTCCGCCCCTGGAAGCGCTTGTGAAAGAGCTGCTGAGTCGGGCCGGGCCCGGCCCGGCATCCGGGGCGCCCGTCTCCCAGGGCTGCGGGCCCCGAGACCCTCCTGCACTCCCTATTCTGACTCTGTGCTCCTGGCAGAGCGGAGAAGGGCCCGCGCAGAGCCAGGGAAAAGCAGACACCTGTTCTGAGCCGAGCCCGCCGACGCTGGTCTTCCCGGTTATTCGGGGTCCCTCATCGTGACTGGGGCTGGCGCCGCGGGAAATGGCTCAAGAGAAAGCAGGCTCCTGAGTAAAACAGTTCTTTCAAAAATAACGGCAGAGACCCACGTTTTGTGAACTCCTCGTTGTGTAAGAGAAATTTTTATTTTATCTTATTTTCTAGCTACCTTGAACCATCCTGTGGATGCTTTCTTTACCTCTGGCTTTGATGGCCATGGGCAGGACCTGGTAAAAGTCCTGAAAGGTTTCTTCTGCTTTTCTAGTAATGAAGTAATAGCTTAGATTACCTCAGAGTCCTGTTTTTTTACATCCCAGTTTTGAAATAGGAGACTGCTAATTTGCATACATTAGCAATCTGTATATTTTATGCTGGCACTAGTTGTGGACCTTGGAGGTAGAGGGTCTTATGAATGTGTCCATGTTTTGCTTCATGTGGCTTTATTCTTTGGTTAATGCCTGAATAAACATTATTTAGATGGATTCAGACTATAGCTGAATTCCTTTTTTTCCCCCCCATTCTCTGGCATTTTGTAAGACATGCTTATGGATGCCGACTGAAGTACATCTACTTTGTTTTGAAACTGTTTTTGACGTGAGGCAACTTGCTTTTAAATTTGGTTCTATGACTTGGGAAAGTCTAAGTTGAAGGAGGCTTAAAATAGCTTTAAATATCGGGTTCTGTAAATGTTATGCTATCTGAGACCCCTAGGTTATGTCGGAAATATAATCTGACCTTTGAATGTGCCTGATATCACTGTATGTATTTGTTAGGGATCCACTCAGATACTATTGGACCTTTTATAAGTGTTGGAAGATTCACACTACAGAGTGATAAAGATGTAACTTAGGGGTGTAAATATTGCTTTAATTGTCTATGGCACCAACATTTGATGAGGGAATTGAGGTTGTCTACTAATGTGGAAAAGTCACTTTTTGATGAGGGTAGGTCTTTTTGTCCCCCCCCTTTTTTTTTCTTTATTGAGCATGGAGGGCTATATCACTTTCTTGCAGAAATAATACCTAAAGTGGTACATTGAACAGCTGTATTTGCTTTCTTAGGACCTTTGCTTTCCTAATGTAGCTCTTTCTTGTTACAATAGCAGAAAGAAGGCAGATTGTAAACATTTGCTTTTTGTTCCCTTATTTCCTGGAAGGCAATAGTAGAACAAACTCTTAATTAACTCCAAGTGAGTTGTGGGTTGTGTGATATAGGAGAGGGGAGAGGGTAATGTCTTGGTTTGCAGGGCAGATCAGTCTGGGTTTATACCAATAAATTATTGCACATAAACGTGTAAAGCATTTTTTCCCCACGCAACCTTGCCCAGCAGAGAGCAAGTCTGCCGTTCCTCTTGGGCCTGATAAAAAAAAGCAGAAGCTCCTATATGTACTGTGTTCCAAGCTGGGTGGCCAAGGTGAGGTTGGGGTGTTTCCCAGTTGAGTCTTAACTCTTCATCACCATCTTTGGGGTTTTCTTGGTAGAAATACTGGAGTGGTTTGCCATCCATTTTCTTCTCTGGCTCATTTGACACTTGAGGAAACTGAGGCAAACATCATGAAGTGATTTGTCCAGGGTCACCCAGCTGTGAAGTGGGTGAGGCTGAATTTGCACTAGAGAGTTTTTCCAGTTCCCTAGCTGCCGTGACCAGTGAGTGAGGACCTAGAAATCCAGGCTCAAACCTGGAACTTCTCAGTGGAAGAGTTGTTAGCTTTCATTAGGTCTTTGATGTAAAATTAAATGTTCTTTGCCTCTCTTGTTTCTGCTGCTATTATCAGGACATTTACAAAATTCTGTTGCTCTTCCCCAGACATCTCCCATCTCTGCTCTTTTTGGCTCTAGTCATTGTCTTCACTGTTGGCTCTTAGGGGAAGTAGCTGTGGCCATTCTCTCCTCAAGGTGCCAGGGAAGAAGGAACCAGAGGAATGAGCTTAGCCTTAAGCTCCCTCTGGGGGCTACAAGGGAAAGGAAGGACAAGTATTGAAGTGTTTGGTTTCCCTGGTACTGCTGCCTCTCCAGGGCCTTTTGCATGGACCAGTGTGAGCTATGAAGCAGCTGAGACCCAGAAAGGTTTGAGCTGTGCCTTGCCAGCTCCTAAAAGCTCAAGGGTTTATTTCTCCATTTCTGGGATTGTTGGGACTAGCCCTAGAAAGTCTCTTTGGAGTGTTGCTGGACGGGCACTCTTTCTACCTTTACCCATTCACCATTTTGTAAGGGTTTGGAATGGATAGAAAAGTTCTCTTTTACCTTAAAAGCTTCAAACATTACATTGTAGCAGCTAAAACATTTCTTGTAGTTTAAAGGTGTACAATAGTTGAAAACTTGTTCATTGCTAATATGTCTTTAAAAGCATTTTGTTCTCTGGGCAAATCACTTAATCCCAATTGCCTCAGCAAAAAAAAAAAAATACTTTGTTTTATGGAATGAATTTTTTCTTTCCTTCAGAAGATAAAGGACGCCTCATCTCAAATACTTAGTATCTTTGGGGAGAGCTGAGGTTGGTGTAGAGGAAACTTTGAAATCCATATAAACTATGTATAATTTGCCTGCCATAATAGGTAAGGCTAACAGATCTAGAAAGGAGTTTTCCATATGTCTAGAGTTTAAAGAAAAAAAAAAGCAGTACTAGACAATGGCCGCACATTTCATTTAAATTCTGTGTTTTAAGGTAAGTTTACTGTAGCTTTCGGCTAAAAATCTGGTAACTTGAGGAATGGGCTTTAACATTGGAGTGTCAGTTTTTAAAAATTCTTTTGTTGGAGGGAATGTAAGGAGCTATTGATAATAAATCACTTTAAGTACATCCCTTTATTTGGAAAAAGAAGCCTAGTTTTGGAAATGTTTTATAACCTGAGGCATAGAAGTAATTATTTTGTTTTCACGCTTATCAATAGAATATTATTGTTCTTTTTTTCATTTTGTCAATGAACTGTTGAGAAAGGGGGAGGGAGCTGAGCCTACCGGAGGTTCTCCTTGCTGCCTCTGGCTTAATATTACCCAGAACACTTGGTTTAGCTTACTGTGTTTTTATCATTCACTTAATGTCAACAAAATTCAACTCTGTACTAACTGAAATGATATGGAACAAAAGTGTCTCCTAGGGAACTCCTCTTGGGGCCTAAGCTGATTTTTATTTGAGAACTTAATTAGTCACAAACCTAATCTGCTTTTAAAGTATATGAATGATCTAGTTTAAAGTATACATTACATTATCTGGGGGAATGCAGAAAGGAAGAGCACAGAACTTGGTAACAGTGATGACTATAGGAATAATTTTAGTGTCCAATCTGGTAAAAGTTGCCTTGGAGGTGTCACAAAAATATGAGCAATCCTCCTTCCTTTCTTTCGTCCTGTACACTTTTTTTTTTCTTTTAGTATTTAGTTCTTAAAAGCATTGGTTGTAAGTTAAGTTTATCTTAAGACTTCACTTGGACTTTTTAAAAGGAAATTGAGAAAAACCTGTTGGGTGAGATCTGAGATTAATGCTGTAATTTTAACTGGAAAGAATTTCTGGGAAAAAAGTAAAGACCATATAGCAGTTGACAGTGTTGCATTCACTTTTGAATTTATGTAGGTAGCATTAGTCTTACACATATCTCTTTCCTGAATTATGTTAGACTTTAAAATTCCTTGCAAAAAGTTAGTGGCTGATAGAAAGTGTTTTCTTTAGACCTAAGGTAATTACTTATAATCACTGTATCTACGGAATCTTTCATTTAGTTGGAACTTATGACATGCTAGAAGAAAAGGTATTGTGAAAATTACAAAAAATTGTGTGGGTTTCAGAAACCCAAGTCTAATAGGAAGGGAGAAGGGCATTCCTTTTAAAGGGGGCATATTGTATAATCACCCTCAAACTGATCTTTGCAACAGAGTAGAAAAAATTAACAAATGATTTGAGATTATATTTGTAAAGAAAAGTTGTTGGTTAACTTAAGTGTAGGCCCTGTCCTTTGATTATAGGTCAATTCATGACTCACCCTGGATCCCAAGACAGCTTGGCTTAGAAATTCAAGTATATTGGTCATAGTCAACAGGTTATCACTTATTCATGGATACTGATAAAATTTTTGGGTTTTGTTTTTTAGTGAAGGCATCCTATTGGAAGCAGATTATTTTGTTATGATAGATTGTAAACAGCACTCATACTTAAGATGACTTTTTTCCACTTAGCTAGTGTTCAGTCTTTTTAATAGGGGTACATGTTTGCATTTAGAAAGGAAATCTGCAGTTTATGAAGCAACTGCTTTCCTTCAAAACAAGTGATCAGAGGTCATTTTTGCCGTGTGTGTGTGTGTGTGTGTGTGTGTGTGTGTGTGTGTGTGTATTTTTCTAAGGGTACCGGTGGATTTCACATTTAGAAATTTGCCTTTCTTTTGGTTTCTTTCCTTTTGGATTTTTCTGGAATTTTGCATTTGAAGAATTGCTGTTTGAATTCAGTTTTCCTTAGAAAACTGACCTGACTTGCCCAACTCAGCCCACTCCCCCTTCCCTCCACCCCATTCCCTTAGCGGAAATGTGGGTAAGCTGTATACATGGTCCACCCCACCCCCTTTTCAGGGGTTGGCTAGCTTGTTAACCAAGGATGCTGCCTCCTGTGAGGAGCGTTCCTTCCTCTAGGGAGGATAAAGATAAAGGGTTTACACCTGTCATTGATGCTATTTTCCCTCTTTCTCCAAATGAGAGGTAAGGTAATTTGGGGTTAAGGTCCCCCGAAGTAGGATTTAAAGCTGGATCCTCTGACCTCAAGTCCAGTACATGATCCCCTTCTCCCTGTCTCCGATCCCATTCAGATTTCCTGTATGAGGTGAAAGTCAGGTAACTTCCCAACAGTACCTGAAGTCAATATTCTGATGATCAGCTTGCTAATATAGTTCTGTCTTGTTATCAGAACCAGAGCAAATAGAGAGATTTTGTGGGCTGGAACTAGAATTGGGCTTAAGGATATGCTCATATAGCATTGTAGGAAAAATAAAGTAGCTCTTAGATTCCCTTCTTGCTTTGCTGACTTCAGTTTTCAGAGCACTGAACTAGGTTCAGCCCCTGTCCACTTCTGAGGACCCAAAGTCTCACAAGGAATGAGTTGAGGTAGAAATTGGGAGAAGACAATTGTGTTGAGTTCCCAAGGACAGTGTGATTCCTGGGCATTGTTGGATCTCTTTCCTAGACTTTGAGAAGTTTAGAGATAAGATAGCTCTCCTGTGGCCCATGCATCTGAAAGGTCAGGCTGCTCTCTTAGACTTGAGATTGGAGGAAGAGTGATGGTTTTAAAAGCATTCTTCTGATAAATGAATGATCTTTATGAGAAAGGAAGAGAGAGGGGCTCTTAAAGAGACTGTGCTAATTTCCATGAAGGTGCTCAGAGCTCAAGAACAACATGCTGTTCAGGGGCCCAGGATCTCATTCATAATTCAGACTTTACACTTAATAGCTGTGTCATGGTCATAACTGTTAATTTAACTAAGTCTCAGTTTTTCTCAGATGTAAAATGGTGATAGTACCCTGTCTTCAGTTAGTGCTAATAATGAATCCTACAAAATAGTTATTTGAATTTGCATATTTCCATTACATTGTAACTAGTTACTGTGTTTTTCACATACATAGTGCCACTTCAGATGATTTGTTACATGCATTTTGGGATCTAGCTGTACTCAATCCACCTTACAAATCGTAAAATAATTTTATAAACATTTAAATGTGAGTGCTTTACCAATATTAATAATATAAAAACAGGGAGAAAAATTCAAGAAGAATCTAAAAATACAAAAACCATAAAAATAGAATTAAAAGGTTTAAAACTTAGAATGAATTGAATCTTACAAAAAAGAAAGGCAAAAAGAGTGTGTGTGTGTGTAGGTGGTTAAGACTGGAAGCTTTCAGTACTGCTAAAGGAAAGGAAATGAAGTCCTGCTGTCTCTGGGAGTGGCTGATAACCACCATTGAATACCCACCAATCTCTGGATCCTTAGACTCTCAGCCTGGATGTCTTCCATATCTCCTTACCTTCCATCCCCACATCCAACCTGTTGCCAAGGCCTGTTGATATTACCATAGTGCTGCCTCCATACACCTCCTTACTCTTCTGCTTCTTCCTTCATTATTCCAGCCCTTTTGCCCTCACACTTGGTCTTTTGCAAGAGCCTTTTGGCTGGATCATCTGCCTGCCTTACCTCCAGTTCATCCTACATTGAGTTGTTAGAGTGATTTTCCTAAAGCACAGTTCTGATTGTGTGATCCCTCTGCTTAGTCTACTCCTGTGGCCCCCTCTCACCTCCAAAATCAAACAGAAAACCCTCATTTTGGTGTTCAGAGCCCTTTCTTCCTTCCTTTCCTGTTTTACACCTTTCCCACCCTCCTTTGATCATCCACTTTGGTCTCCGTTTTCCTGGAGTGTCCTTTGGGCTCTTGCATTTGCAAAGGCTATCACTGGCCCTGGGGCAGTTTAGCTGATTGCTCCATTGGGGTTGAAAATGGTGGAAGATTGTTGTTTTTAACCACATGTCTTTTGTTAATCTGAATGATCTTTATAAGTAAGGGAGAGACAGAGATACCAAGAGAGACACACACACTGAGACACAGAGAGAGAGGGGTGGGAGATATATATATATATATATATATATGTACACACACACACACACACAGAGAAAAGAGATGGGGGGGGGAGAAAAGGAGGGAAAGGCACTTAAAGAGACTGGTAATTTCCGTGCACAAGAACAACATGCTGTTTACTAGCCGTGTTATGATCAAAACAGTTACCATAATCAAACTCAATTTTTTTTTTTTCTCAGTTGTGAAATAATGATGATACTCTATGTCTTCCTGGAGTTAGGAAAGCTCATCTTTGTAAGTTCAAATCTGGCTTCAGACATGCGCTAGCTATGTGACTCTGGGCAAGTTACTTAACCCTGTCTGCCTAAGTTTCCTCATATATAAAATGAGTTGGAGAAGGAATTGGCAAACCACCTTAGTATCTTTGCCAAGAAAACCTCAAATGGAGTCGCAGAGTGAGATATGACTGAAATGACTGAATGACAATTTCTTGAGGCTCTTAATTCCTATTTCAGAAAACCCTAATTATCAAATCGACCCCAACATTAAGACTGAATATGCTTCTGACTTCCCATCTATTTCTCCTAGCCTTGCCCTCTGAGGCCTAGCAGGAAATGTTTATCATCTTTTCCTCCCGACTGCCATTCTTATGATTGAAGGAAGCCATTATGCCCTCCCTCCCCTGAATATTTTTTTCTCTCATCAGCTCCTTCATTTGACCCTCATATAATGTGTCCTCCATGTCTGTCAGCATTCTAGCTGTCCTCCTTAATTTATTTCCTTTGTAATCCTGTGTGTTTATATATCTGACATTATTCTGAAGAGTCTATACCAGATTAGCAAAAGAGTCTGATACAAAAAATATTAAAAATCTCTGCTCTACTTTATCTGTTGTTCCTGAAATACTGTGATCAGAGCTGAATGGAATGCTCTGGATGTGATGTCACCAAAGCAGAGCAGAACTATCACCTTCTATTCCTAGTGGACTCTGGCCCTCTGATAGTGCTGCCCAACAATGCATGAACTTTTTTGGCTCCTGAATTGTACTCTAGATGCATCTTTAAAGGATGCAGAGTCTACCAAAGCACCAATCTTTTCCAGGTAAAATATTAGTTAACCTACTTCCCCTACCTTATATCAGACTTCTAATCCAATTATAAAACCTTACATCATCATCGTTGTATTTTATCTTATTAAATTTGGCCCAATGTTCTAGTCTGTCAAGTTAATTTTCAAAGGCTAGAATTAAGTCCACCTGTGGTTAGAGGTCAGGAGGAGGGGTAGGTTTTAACTCACTAAAAATTAGCTTCCTAATAAAGTTCTCCAAAAATAGAATATGTTTCTTCATTAGGTAATGCATTCTCAATTACTGGAGATATTCAATTAGGCAAGATTATGATTTGATATGTTGTAAAAGTAATTATTAAATGAAGTAGGTTGGACTGTATCACTTTCAAGGGCTCTGCCAACTCTGGGATTCCCACAGAGTAACTTAGGATAAGTAATTCTGAGTTTACTTTATCTGGAAATAAAAATCAAGATCCCTTTTAAGATTGCATAATATAGCATCATTATTCATAAAAACAATTTGTCCTTGTTTTTTTGCTTGGGGGGCTCTAGGCCAGTGGTTTGTGCCAGAAATCACCAGTCTGGCCTTTTGAAATGGCAGCAATGTCTTAGCAGAATAGAGATGACACATTGGGCTCTGTGTGATGGGTGGAAACAGGACCTTGAGAGGTCTGAGACAGCTGGAAGGGGCTATGAGACAGCTGGTTCAGGGGGAGATCCCCTCCAGGCCCATTGAGATGGGGTTGCAGCTTCAGGTCTTGGTCATCCCTTTGGGCCTCAGGTTCCTTATTTGTATAATGGACTTAGACAAGATGGCTTCTCAGTCTCTTATCCTAGACTGTACCATGTGCTGATGAGTAGTATTCCTGAATTGAAAAGTGAGCCGGCCATTCTTTGTGCACAACCCACATTGAAATCACAAATGTATCAGAATATGTTGTCTGTGCCTGCCACAGACCAGGCACTGGGTCCTGCCCCTATTTTGCAAGTGTTGACAATTCAGGAGAGCAGCTTGTCTCTCTCCTAAGAGGAGATTAAGTTGTGGAGGAGAAGCCAGACTTTGTCCCTCTAGAGCAATATTGGGAGGAGAGGGGGATGACTTTTAGTTGGAAGGCTCAAAAAAGACTTCATCGAACTAGGAGTTGAGCTGGGGCTTGGAGAAAAAAGGCAGCTGAGAGCACATGCAAATAAGTGTGGAAACTGCAGAGTAAGGCTCAAAAGTGAGAAGTTATCAGCAGCCCAACTTGGTTAGAGGATGCAGATTATCCAGGGAAGGACCTGGAAAGACAGATGGCATTTTCCAGCAAAAGTGGACCAGAGGAGCAACTTCTTCCTTTCTTTCCTCTTCCTAGCTGCTTAATGATTTTCCTGAGATTGAATGCACTGACCAGGTACACTAGCTCCTATATTCAGGTGTTCCTCCATCAGAGGATTCCTGAAATAATAGTTTGATTTAGGTTTTTACTTATTTTGATGGCATCATTATTTCAGTCTCTAGTTTGCAACTAATAAAGCAATCAAAAAAGTTTAAAGGAAATGGCATATGCTTTGTAACTGGAGTAGTTCATCACAGTTCCATTTTAAGTCTATAGGGAAATAGCTTAGGATCAGCATCCCCCATCTCAGAGAACTTGTGGGATCTGTAAAAAGAAAGTGAAGTAGTCATGCCATTTACTCTGAAGTCGGGATCAAATGTTCTTTCAGAGTCACTTCTGGAGAATCCTGGACCTACTGCTGCTATAGCCTCCAGCCCTCCCTCATTGAGACTCCTTTCCCAGTTTCACTTATTGCCAAGTCACATAAAATGGTTTCCTTTGGTGATGAAGGGACTTATTTTGTGCACTATAAGCACCAGCTTCTTTTACTCAATAGGCTTTGGAAAGACATGTTTTCCAGTCCCAACTCAGAACCCTTAACAAAACTGCCCACAAGAAGCTAGCTGAATGATCCTTGATCTGTGTTGATGTGGAAGGGCCTAGTTAGTTATCGGTATATAGTTAATCATAGGACAAGCTGGGTTTGGGGTAAGTCATTACTCTTCATGGAAGAGATACAAGCATGTGTGTATGAGCCATTGAGAGGGAGAAATGAATGGAGAGAACAGAAGAGGCAGTCTCTTGGAGGCAACAAGTTGAAATTGGATTAGAAAAGGTAGTGGGGAGGTTAGCCTTGGTGAAGAGTTGGGCTGCCTCATTGTGTGAGACAGGCGCCATTGTGTGAAAAGAAGGCACCTAAGGGACAAGGAAGAGAGAGTGGGGGAAAAGGAGAACCAGGGAGGGTTTGAGGAGAGTGAGCTAATGAAGGGAAGTGTAATAAGATTGGCCAGCGGCAGGGAGGGAGAACGTGTATAACAGGGAAGACTGGGTGTGGGAGTGATCTAAGGCTGAGGCTTAGTTTTGACATGAGGGGGATAGGGTTTAAGAAAAGAGGACAGGGTTGAGCTGAATTGGTTCATGAAGAAGTTATGATGGTTAAAAAAAAGAGAGAGCATCTAGATTGCCAAAGAGAGAATCGAGGGGTAAAGTGTAGTGAAGCTTAGGTTTTTGAAGAGAAAGGCAAAAGGAGAGGGGAAAAACTATAAATTTGGTTGGATCAGGGGGTTGGGGAATTTCCAGACATACAGGGGGTACAATTATGTGTGTGTTGGCAAAATCAGGGCTATTAACATATTTGTGTATGAGTCGGGAGGGATGGAGTAGTTCATGAGAAGTGAGTTGAGGAACTAAGTGGTTAGTGTTTGAAGGAGAGTCAGTATGTATATTGGAGACTCCTAGTGAAAGGGCAGGAATTAGGTAGGAGAGACAAATTGTGAAACCTGTACTCGGCTCATTGAGGGAGGAAAAAGAGTGACCTAGAGGTCTGTAGACAACAGCTACTGGGATTTTGATTGAAGAGTAGGAAAGAATAGTGTGGATCTCAAGGGAAGAGAGATTATTAAGTGATAGAAGTTCAGGGAGAAACTGAAAGAAGCAATGTGAATATGGAATATTCTGATTCCCCCACCTGACAAATGAGCCAAGGAGAATAAATGAAGTTCTAACCTGGACTGGGTGGCCAGAGAGGCTGTGTCATTCAGTAAGAGCTAATAGATGTAAGAATTGGGAGAGGAAAAGATTAAGGATGAAGGGAAGTTTGTTTCCTAGAGAATACAATGGAAGATATGGGTGGTGTTTGGTAGTGGAAGATGGGAATGCGGAATTGGGTATTGGAGGTAGGAAATGGAGTTTGGAAAGCAATCTGTAGGGGTTATGAGACACTGGGATGTGAAGTGTGCGATCAAGTGTGAGAATGTTCCTCATTGAGGGGAAAGTGGTACTGTTCGTAGTGGAGGTTAGAGATCAGATGGAGGGAAGTGCATCATGAAAGACATCCCTCTGGATGGAGGTCTTGCTCCATTATCCTTCTTCCCATTCATTGATGGTGGAGTTTAGGCAGGAAAAAGATGCAGCAGATCAAAGGAGAAAGAAGGCCTGTTCCCTGTCAACTTTCCTTTTCTCTCAGTGGACAAGTGCAGCAGGAGATAGAGAGCCTGAGGTCAGTGATTAGTTTGCTGCTCTTTGCACTGGGCTCTGTTTCAGATGGAGATTATAATGTCCTTAAGTCATCCTCTCTGAGATTGCGATATCTAGTGATACAGATGGATCAAGTGAGAGTTAAAGATGGGTCAGAGAGCATGCTTGTGGGCAGTAGGGAAGAAGCAAGATTGATAAGTGAGAAAATTGGGAAACTAGAAGATGATGGGGCAGGACCTACTTTGTTCGAGGAGAGGAGTTTGCAAAGAAAAGTTCCTTCCCTTCATGTGAGCCAGGGTCAAGGTAGAATTGAGGCAGGAAGCTGGTGAATGTTGTAGGAAGGGGGAAGAGGAATGAATGGCCCTCTTAGTGAATGGCCTCAGATTTTTTCTGTGAAATAAGAGGCCAGACTCAGCTGAGAAAGGGGAGAGGAAACCATGAGAGATTTGGGGAGGACTGGAAAGATTTGGTGGCGTTGCTGTCATGGTGAATGGTGGGACCAGTGTTAATTAGTGAGCCAGGAAGGATTGCCCGGCAGCAGCAAAGATACATTTGAGGTTATCATAACGGTTTTGTGATGCACAGTTCAGCTGTGTTGTGATTTTGGCCACATGGGTGTTGAAGTGAAGGTGACACATGATGGCAGTAAGCCAAGATTGGGACTTATCACGTCACCATCAGCAGCACCATAAGGGGGCAAGGAACATAGGAGAAGACTGGGAATAGTTACCTGGTGATCAGGATGGGGAGGGGAGGATAATATAGCCAGTGCAGGGATGATGGCCCAGAATCAGCTTCAGGGTGCAGGGATCAGGCATCATAGTGAAGATGCAAGAACAGGGAGTGGTGGGATGACGATAGGCCAGGAGCAGAAAGCTGGTCAGTGGGGGCCCTCGTCATGGTCTAAGGCCTAATAAGTGTTTTAAAAATGTTCCTTTTTTTCTCTTCTGTAGACCTAGATTTTAGCCTTTAAATAAAAGGTGTTGTGCTTCTTAAACTTTCATGCTTTTGTCCATAGGGGAAATTAGAGAGATTTGGACATTTTGTCTCTTGCTGCTTTTGGAAGAACTGGAAGAGTCCCATCAGGGAATTCTCTTTACTGAGAGGAATAGAACCTGTTAGGAGAGGGTGATAGGTAATAGCAGAGAAGGTTCCATGTCTGTGAGTCCAAAATAGAAGACCCAAATGAAAGCAGAGAAATCGTTAGCCAGCTGAGCAAACTTAGGGAATAGCAGCTTTGGCTTTTTGGGGTGCAAGTTTAGTTTTTATAATTTTACAGGACCACTTAAGAGTGTACAACAATTTAGGATCAATAAGAGAGAGGGGCAGAGAAAGGGAGAGTATCTTTCAAAGGAGAAAATGGGGACTAATGGGGAAATAGTTGCCGGGAGGCTGACAGGGTTTATCTGAATGAGAAGAAATTCCCAGGTCAAGGAGAGGGGATAAATACTTATAGAGTTGGGAGGGAGGGGGAGTCCTTTTAGATAAAATTATAGGTTGAGGTAGCCATTTTAATCAGACTGCAAGTTCTTCTTTCCCAGGGACAATAAATATTTGTTAAAATAGTAGATGAGACTATTTGTGTTATTGCTTCTTTCCATAATTTGTTGTATTTTATTTCTGATTATTTTCTACTATTAGGCCATAAGATAACTGGTGGATTTCTGCTTCAAGATATTAAGAAATAATAGTGGTTCCTATTTTTCCTGCACAATAGTTTTGTATTCAAGGGTAATAGGTGATTTGTAATTTCTAGTTACAAGAATGTCCCACCAAAATCTGATTCATCGTTTTCCAGAAAACCTTAGATTAATTTAAATGTACTTCCTCTTCTGTTGATAATGCCACAGTTCTTCCAGTCCTTTTTAACATGGACTAATTTTTAAAAATTTTTACATTTCTCAATTTTTAATAGCTTTTTATTTTCAAAATGCATATAAAGTTAGTTTTCAACATTCGTCTTTGCAAAACCTTGTGTTCCAAGTTTTTCTCCCTCCCTTCCCCACCCTCTTTGCTAGACAGCAAGTAATTCTATGTAGGTTAAACGTGTAGTTCTATGCATATTTCCATAAATATCATGCTACACAAGAAAAATCAGATCAAAAAGAAAAAAATCAAAAAGCAAGCAAAACAAAAAAGGTGAAAATACTGTGTTGTGATCCACATTCAGTCCCCACAGGTCTCTTTCTGAATGCACTTGGCTCTCTCTATCACAGGTCTGTTGGAATTGGCCTGAATCTTCTCATTATTGAAAAGAGTCTTCCAGTCTTTATAACTTGGACTAATTCTTGACTTTTCCTTTTCCTTATTCCTCACTTGGAGTCATTGGCCAAGTTTTCTGTTTTTCCTTCCTCTGCCATCTCTTTCATCTGCTTCCTCCTTTCTTCTGCCATCTATCACTAATGCAGGGCCTGTGGCTCTTGCTGGATTATTGTACCAGCCTCAGAGTTGATCTCCTTAGCTCTGTTCTCACTTCCCAGTTCATCCTACTGCATAGATCATTGCCTTCTTATTGGAATGGACCTTGGGCAGCGTCTCACTTTACCTGTAGAAGGAAGGAATCTCCATTGTCATATAACCAACCAGTTGTCGTCATCCAGTTTACACTTCAGGGTCTCCAAGCAGGAGAGTGTACCTCTCCTCCCATCCCCCTACCTCCCAGGTAGTCCATTCTGTTCTGCACCACCCTCCTGAGAGAATACTTTGGGTGACCTCCCACCCAAACCGGCCTCTTTGACACTTGCATTTATTGCTCCTGCTTTTGCCCTGTGGAGCCAAAGAGAACGAGCCCAGGCCCCTCTGATTAGTGATGGCCATCCAAGCAAGCGGTCCTGGGCTCCTTTTCTTATTCAAGCTGAACATGCCCAATTCCTACAGCCAGTCTTCCTTTCACTGCCTTGGTTCCGTCCTATCTGTCTAACTGTTCTTTCTCGGGCTTCTTTGTTGGTTATTATTCTTTTCCAGACTTCTAACGGTTCTGTCTCCTCTCTGTACACTCTCTTGGTGACCTCAAAATCTCATGGGGTTATGTTGTCATCTCTATGCTCGTGTTTCACAGATCTCCATTTCTAGCCCCACTCTTTCCCTGAGAGCTTCAGTTGCACATCACTAATTATCTATTGGATATTTCCAATCATCTCAAAGTTACTTCAAACTCCAATATGTACAAAACAGAATTCAATTTTCTTTTCTCCTAAATCCTCCCCTCTTGCAAAATTTCTTGTTTCTCTTGAAGGCCCCTGAATCCTTCCTGTTCCCAGGTTCATGACCTTCTTATCAAATCCTCACTCTTAGCCTATATATCATAAGTAGTCAAATTGTGTTGTTTGTAACCCCACAACATCCCTTAAAGTTCACCCCTTCTCTCTTCACATGCAAGAAAGAAGGCAACAAGGGTTTATTACATGCTTAATGTGTGCCAGGCACCTTGGTAAGCACTGGGGATACAAGTATATAATAAAAAAGAAAGATAATTCCTGTCCTCAGTGAGCTTACATTTTAATGGGGGAGATAATAAACAGAAGCGTGCTGAAGAGTGGAAGATTGGTGGTGACACCAGGCCCTGTTTTTAAGTCCAGAAAATCAGGAGAGAGATGAAAGCTGGCCAGCCTGGCCACCTTGACAACATGGAGGCTCCAAGAGAAACTTCCTGGGGGAGAAAAGAGACCAGAGGGGCCTTGTGGAGGGAATATTCTAAGGTGAGAGGGAGCTAAGGGTAGTAAGACATTCTAGGGGGCAGAGGCCTGGGTGCTGACCCATAGAAGTTCGGTTTTGAAGTGCAGGAAGTGAGGCCCAAGCCAAGCTGGCAGCCTTTTCCTGGTTCAGACCCTCCTCACTTGTCTCCGCCATTACACCAGCCTTTTTCCACTCCATTGCTGCCAGTAGATCGTGGCACTCAGTAGGTTCCTGTGGTTCTCTCTTGCCTCCTGGGTAAGCTATATGCCGTAAATGCCTCACTTTCTAACAATGTCAGGCTTAGAAAATATATAATACATAAGTGTTAGCTTTTTTTTTTTGGCGCTATCAGATATTTCCCAATTCTTCGCTGTCTGCCTCCCAGCCTCCTTGGGCCTTCTCCCTTTCCTGGGCTCAGCTGGTGCAGATCGTTCCCCTCTCTGGTCCCTGTACTTTGCCTGGTTTTCCTTGCACCTGGTGTGTCCTTCCTGCTCGGCGCCATCTTTGGTCATGGCGTTATCCTCATTGCTGTCCCCCAAGGCTAGTGCCCCTCTTCCCTGACTGCCTTGGATTTCTTTTTATTTGGTCTGCTTATCATTTGTTGTCTCCTTGTCACCCCTGACAGAATGTGAGCTCCTGGAGAGCAGGGCCTTTTTCTATTTCTTTTCGCCTGTTTATCTCCAGTGTCAGACATGGTGCCTGGCACAGAATAACTGCTCCATAGATGTGAGTTGTTTATTATGGGCAGGGAATGAAGTGGATGCAATTTAGGTTCTAGCAAATTATTTTTTAAAATAGCTTATGTGATAGTTGTGGAGAAAAGGGAGAGGTGTGGTAACTGTTCACAGGAATCTTTTCCTCCTCTAAGAGATGTGTGTGCACTGATGGACTTAGGGGATAATGCTCAGTATCCAGGGTTGTCCTGGGCCTGCAATGACTTCGAGAAGTGGGCCTCGAGCTGACTTTTCTGATTCATTTAAGACTCAGTCCTCCTATGCACCTTACCCTGACTGCTTCTCAAACCTTACTAGGAATGATCCATTCTTCCTCTCATCTCATTTCTTGCGCGTGGAGTTAGAGTTGTTCTTGTCATGTCTTGGTCCCACTGGAGGCCAGGCCTGGGAGAGGGATGGGATGGGATGAGCCCTGAAGGGGGGCAAGGTCATGGAATATGGGGTCTGATTCCATCTTTGATTCTTAGTCCTTGTCTGACCCTTGATCATTGATCCATAGATGGTTGCTTTAATGAACAGGATGTGACATGCCTTCCTGACATGCATCTGTTCATAACCAGTGAAAGGGCCTCAGTCCTCAATGGATTTGGGATTGCATCAATGTGTTGGTTCCTTTCAGTGATGTGGATTGCAACCTGTCTGTTGCTATGGGATACCAGCTGGGTGGCTGATATCATAGCAGAGACCCTGAGCCAGGCTGGTGGCCTTCTTTTGGAGATGGCTCTAGGTGGGTGAGAGATGTGGAGGTAGAACCGACCGGACTTGGCAGTGGCAGGACTGGGGTGGGGGGGTGGGGTGTATGGTGTTCTATCACTCTCTTTCTTGGCTGCTCTCAGATGACTCAATTGGCAGTTTATATTCTGCTAAGAAGAAAGGCACAGAGCCGTCTTATTCGCTAGATGGCCAGCAGATACAAATATTAATCTGGAAAGCCTTCCCTCTATTCAAAGAATCTTTTTCATTCTTGAAAGTGAGAGCCAGGAGCAAAATCTACTGATAACCCCGACTTTATTTGCTTATGAAGGGCCATTTACCAATTCCTGTTCCTTCAGCTAGAATTTCCTGGGGTCAAATATTCTTCAGTAAAGAACAAAAGAGCTGCCTTCCAGCACCCCCTTCTCTGCCTGCCTCATGTCAGAGCTCTCATTGAGTTCTGGCTTTGGAGTTGGTCAGGTCAGCCCTCTCACCCATCTCCTCCATGTCGGAGGACCCAGCCTCTGCTTGGCTGTGTCCAGGGAAGAGGCGCTCATTGTTTGTGTGGCCCCTTCTCTATTTGGAGCCATCTAATGGTGGGAAGAGCCCAAATGGGTCTCCTCCTTACATCTACAGGTTGATACTCAGTCTTACCCTGTGGAACATAAACCGTTTCCTGTTGCATACAACCTGCCCCAGAGTGCCCTTTGGGAGCCAATATTTGGTGGTTGTGAGGGCTCCCGCTCCACGTGCCGTCCTGAGGTGAGGCCAGTCTTGTCCACAGCTGTGCTGGGCAGGGAGAGTTTGGAGCAAACTGGGGACGACCCAGGCTGCACCAGGCCATCTGGATCACAGATGTCCTCCTGCTTCTTCCTCAGCCTCAGCTGTGTGTGCAACAGGGTGACCCTATGATGTGGCCCTTTCTCCTGGTGAGGACTCCGGGCATCCACATTGCTTTTTCCTATGGTGACTCCTGTTTCACCCACACACCACGTATTTATAGACCAGTTAAATCCAAGAGAAACCTCCCCTTTCTCAGTATCTGGCTTCCTCAAATATACTGGCAGGATTTATAGTGCAGACAGCCGCCATGTTCAGCTGTGCCCTGAATTCCTCACGCAGGGAGAGCTTCTATCGGGGACGTCCCACCCTCGTCCTTGTCCGCTTAAAGGATTTAGAATTTGTGAGCTCACCCTTCATTCCCTTCCACCCCTTGCCATTTTAGAGACATACAGAGGGATGGGCATGATGGGTGAGGGGCTTGGCCCTAGGTCAGGGTTTGAGAAGGCTGCCTACCTGGAGACAGGCAGCTTGAGTGACCCCAGGCAAGTCACCCAGTCTCGCCAGTCCCCTTTTCTCCAGAATTGGCCCCTATATATAGTCTCCTGCAAACCTTCGAATCTGGCAGTGTTACCTGCTGCTGTTGTGGTTGTCACAGTGACCTTGTTTGCACCTCCTTGTTCACCGCTGTCTCTCTCCATTACCCTGTGAGGCCCTTGAGAGAGCAGCTTTGGCTTTTCTTGGTTTCTCAGTTGCTTACTGAAGTCCTTGGTACAAGGTAGGCTTTTAATACTTGCTGATTCCTCATTATTCCTATATTTTGATTCTTCTGCCTTGAATTGTTGTTTTCACTATCTTGACACATTATACATTCTTATATGTCTTTCTGTAAATCTTTCTTGGGGGAAGGAAAACCACTACATTAAGTACCTACTAGGTATGGTGCTTAGTACTTCACCCTGTGAAGCTCTTTTAAGCCTCACCAAAACCCTGCTATCCTGATTGAGGCTAAGTGACTTCCCCAGCCTCACACAGCTGGCCAGTGTCTGAGGCTGTGTTGGAACTCAGATCTTCCTGACTCTGGGCCCAGCACCTTGTGCACAGTGGCTAGAGGAACCATTAATACAGAAGGGTCCCTGTGAGAAAACCACAAATTCACATTCTCCAGGCTTTATTGTATTTTTATTTGGTTAAATACTTGCCAGTTGCATTTTTTTATTCTGGTTGGAGAGTGTTGTGTTTGGCCTCCTCCTGCAGAGGATCACCCTTCCTTTCCTCCCTTAACTATTGGGGAGGCCTAATGCATCATTTGTACCATCCACTTAGGGGGTCTCTTGCCCTTGTTTGCCTTCTGGTAGCACAGTTTTGGTTATGCTGTTCCACAGTGACATGCCCTAAACCTGTGGCCAGGTGTCATCCTGTCAGAGTTCACACTAATTGGAAGCTATGGTGTAGAAATTGACAATGAAGAGTGGATGGAAATGACTGGGACCAGGAGTGTTAATACTGTTGTGCTTGGGCCCAGACTACACCTTAGTTCAGGCTGTCCTTGCCTCTTGCTTGAACTATTGTCATGGTCTGATCATCTGCTTTGTTGTCTGTCTCCCTATTAAAATAGAAATTCCTTGTGAAGAGGGATGTCCCCTGGACCCCGCATGGTACTTGGTGTATAGTAGTAAATAGTAGGTGCTTAATAAATGTGTGTTGTTTGGTTGCTTGATGGTAGCCTGACCAGGCTAGTGAAAATAGGATACTATTCTTGTTTGAAGTTTTTTGGTTTTTTTTGTTTTGTTTTTTTCCTGAAGCATTTGGGCTTAAGTGACTTGCCCAGGGTCACACAGCTAGGAAGTGTTAAGTATCTGAGATCATATTTGAACTCAGGTCCTCCTGACTTGAGTGTTCTATCCATTGTACCATCTAGCTGCCCCTTTAATTCATCTTTAAAGGTTGCCAAAGTTTCCTAAAGCAAAGTAAAAGACTGCCCTCCCCATTCAGACTATTATCTTTAGGGTTAAATCTTTAGCATTTAGCACTCTTCACACCTTGATCTTGGCCTGCCTTCCTAGTCTCATTATTATTCCTTTGCATTTGGTCTGCAGGCAGCCTCTAGCTAGTCTTCCTGCTTTCCTGCACAGGACATTTCAGCTCTACTTTTCCCACATTTCCCAGAGATATAAATTTTTGACATTTGGTAATAAACATGGGGAATTCCTGAGAATTCTTAGTGTTTCCTAAAATCAACTTATTTTGTATTTTCCATGATATTTTATTTGTAATGAGTAAACACAATAATAAACAATGAATCATTCTTCTGTGATGGTTATATTAAAAGTTCCATAAATTTTCTATTTTTAAAAAAGATAGAATAATAAATGCACAGTATATATATGTCTCTCTCTCTCTCTCTATATATATATATATTTTTTTGCTGAAGCAATTGGGGTTAAGTGACTTGCCCAGGATCACTAGTTAAGGGAATATTTAGTGTTTGAGGCCAGATTTGAACTCAGGTCCTCCTGACTTCAAGGCTGGAGCTCTATCTACTTTGCCACTTAGCTGCTCCAAAAATGCACAGTATATTATCACGAATCAATGTATTGTGATGATGTTTTAAATATCTGGCAACAAGTTGATTTCCTTTGCTTTCTTAAAATGCTTCTGACAATATTCATATTCTTTACTTGTTACAGATATCAAACTTATTTGTAATAGCAAATTTAGTAACACAAAAAACTCTGTGGCCAATAGTGAATAATCAAACACTGGACAATACCAGCAGATTTTATTGGGTAGCATTTGCATAACATTCAGATATCCCAAAAGGGTTAACAGCATTATACAGAATTACCCATCAAAATTGCCAACATAAGGACTTAATTTGTTTTCAAAGCTTATTTCTTGCTCATAGAATTTTTAAAAAGCATTCTCTGTTTATTAACATTGATATTTATTTGTAAGAATGACTCATTGTTAGCAGCAAACATTAGTCTTTGAACACACACTTAAGAACATGGTGACAGTCATAAGCCACTTCCTCCATGTGTCTGTTCCAGTTTTGGTAAATGTTGACCTTAATTTTCAATTCCACATGTCAGCATCCCATGTTCTTGCTTTTGATTTAACAGTGATGAATTCATTCAAGCTAGTAACGTCTCTATGCTGATCATTTTTAAATTTTCAGGGGAAATTATCCTTTTTCCTGGTTTTTCAGATGATTTTTTTCAGGACTTAGGAAATGTGCCCAAGAAATGCTGGGAAATTACATATAGAAACACTGTCCAGGACAGAATGGATACAAAATGGTAGAATAGAAGGAAGAAATTTACTGAGATTCTCCCCCTCCCAAGCTCTTTTAGACAAGTCTAGAAAATGCACCACACTCTGATGGAGAAATCAAGAAAACATCACAGTGAGTCATTTTTCTAGCCTAAATTGGCATAGGCAGGTACAGATGTGTAGGCACCGGGGACTGGCCAGGAGCACACCACATAGGAAACACACCAGTGTGCTGAGAGCACTCATATGGAGCACAACAGGTGCCAACTGCCTAGTTCTGAGTCAGAGATCCATGGTGAGTTCCCCAGCTGGCTGATGGGAGTGAGTCCAGAATCAGTCTGTTGTTGCTCAGACCCAGATCCAGGTAAGGAACTTGTAGAAGAGGGCAACACTGAAAGCTATTCCACAAGGCAAAAGATTTTACTGTCAAGAATAGCTTACTCAGCAAAATTGAGTATGCTCCTCTACGAAGGAGACCTGGAGGAATGAACCTTTACTGGGATGAGAGAATTTTCAAATATTGTGACCAAAGACCAGAACTGAGGAGAAGCTTTGAAGGTAAAGCACAGGAGTGAAGAGCCACACAATCTCAACGCAGGTCACAGAGAACTAATCATGGTTACATTTCAATCTAAGCAATCTATCTCCTCTAAATCCTATCATCATCATCAGAAGTCTCTGCATAAATCTAATTAAACAGAACCCACAGTAGTTCTGAGTGATCTTAAGAGAAGAATGGAAAAAGAGGGGAAGGCAAGTTAGGGGAAATTATCTTGTGATCAGGGTGCTTAAGTAGATATCTAGACAAATGAAGAGGGAGTGGAGTAGTTGATAGTTGAACCTTAATTCATATGAACTGGTTCATATATACTTGCATACAAAAATACATTTCACCCAACTGGGAAATAGGATGGAAGGAAGAGAAGAGGGAATGAGAGAGAGGAAAAATTAAGGGAGAGTTGAATCTTAAACAAAACTTAAACACTAATAGAGGATGTTCCAAAAATATAGCTCTTTTTCATGTGATAAATAATGGGAATTTTGAGAGGTGTGTCCATGAACAAGTGGTGTTTAGCCACTAAACTTGTTTAGAGTTTTAGTGTATAAATATGATGGGATATTTTTGTAAGTAAGAAATGATGAAGGGTATGGTTTTAGAGAAACCTGGGAAGATTTGTGTGAATAGTTGCAGAGTGAAGTGAGCAGAATCAGGAGAATTTATACAGTGATAATATAGTTAAATCAAATAGCATTGAAAGAAATGGGAACTCTGATCAGTGCCATGACTAATTATAATCCCAGAGGACTACCAAGAGAACAAGCTGTTGTTCTGATTGATAAGTGGAGGACTTGGAGTATAGAATGAGACCTGTGGTTTACTTTGCTTAGGTTTCTGGTGAATTTTGTTGTCTAACTCAAAGAATGCAAATTACCCTGAGGATATTTAAAAATGAAATTGAATGGAGGACTACAAACCTACTAAAAAATGGAAGAAATCTGCTAAGATTTTGTATGGGATTCTTATCAGGAAAAATGGAAATACCACATTTGGATTCTTTATATATTAATCCTGGGTGTGTGCTGTATGAGGAAATGGAATTAAAACAAAACAAACTGATGGGAAGAACTGCTGGATTAAGGCGAGGATATCTAGAGGAGGTTTGGGGGCAGCCTTTCCCTCTACCTACTGCTGAGCCAAAAAATTAAAGCCATATTATAGATTGTTTTTAAGGTATCTGAAAGAAGGGAAAATACCAATGCTTTGGAAAAATCTTAGATCTAGTTAATACCATAGGCTAAATAGAGAATTTAAATAACTTCTGATGTGTATACCTGTTCTCATTGCCCAACATTCCCCAGGCAGTGAAGCTAATTTTAAGAATATCATCTCTTTTTTTTTTTTTGAAATTAATGAAGATTTTTATAAGCAGAGTCTACGCGTGCTTTTTTTTTTTTTTTTCCTGAAGCAATTGGTGTTAAGTAACTTGCCCAGGGTCACACAGCTAGGGAATGTTAAGTGTCTGAGATCAAATTTGAACTCAGGTCCTCCTGACTTCAGGGCTGGTGCTCTATCCACTGCGCCACCTAGCTGCCCCTACACACGCATTCTTGTTGAAGTTATGAGGAGGGAGTAGGCACACTTAGGCAATTGGCAATCTACATCATGGTATGGACTAAAAGATATAAAGAAAACAGTATTTGGTTTTAACTGGGTAACTTAAAAATTTTCCTTTCTTGTTTTTAGAATCCAGATTAAACAATTAAACAAATGAGTACAGAAATGAAGGTTTGTTGTGTACAAATTCCCATTCTATTTTATAGCAAGAGAATTAGTAGCAGAGATGGTGGTACTCAGTAGTTTGGAGTTCTAAGTGCTTGTACCTTAACTGCTCAGGATTTGGGTTCTTTTTTTCCTACAAGAAAAGTAGGACATTAAGAATTTTTGAAATAATGTTCTTGATTTAGAAAGGCTAACAAATAATCTATCTTGTTATGATGCAAAATTTGGGTTTTTCTGCTTTTAAAACATTGTTTCCAGTGCGTGGTTTCTTGGACAAGTTTCTGGAGATTTTTCTTGAATCTTGACTTTTTTCTTCCACTGTTTGGATTCTTGGTAGTTGGACTTAGTGGATAGACATCTGTCATCATAGCTCTTCCTTTAATCTTAGATATGGTCTTATTTCTCAGTTGTTTTTTATCTATCTTTTTTTTTTTTTTTGGTTTCCTAATATGCCTTACTTTGAGAAAATCTTCTAGAAGAAATACCAAGTCTTGATGTATTAGTTTTCTATTTAGTTGTCTAGATTTCATTGTGCCAAATAGCAGAATATCAGCAATTTGTCATTCTTCAGGATGTTTGTCTTCAGGAAATTTGTCATTTTGTAATTGATTTATTTCCCTGGGCTAAATTGTATCTCTTAATCCTCATGCAAACAAGGCATTGGGCCAAGTGCTAGGAATACACAGATGAAAAACAGACAGTTCTTATTCAGGCAATTTAGCTTCTCGGTAGAATGAGGAAAGTATGCCAGTCAATATAGATGACTATGATATAAAGCAGAGCCATGGATCTGTCTCCTGGCTTTCTCTGGCTGGGAATTTCCCGTCTGACTCCATCCATGGAATCCATCTTTTCTGCTTCTTGTTCCCACTCTCCACAGTGTTGTAGTGCATTCCAGCTTGAGTACTAGTGAACATCATAGGAATGTTTATCACTTGGCCATATTATCCATGAGATAATGATATCTCCTTTCCTGTTTCATTCAGATAAACCTTAGAGGTTACCTTTCCTTGTGGGCAGCCCAATTTTTGATTTCCGTTTTAAATAAATTTTTCTCAGAATCTGGTTTTGTGTTAGACTCATTTGAGAGTACTTTATTATTATTATTATTTCTTTTGTAATCAGAATATGTAGGAAAATTTTAGACTTTATAATGAGTATTAGAAGACTACTATTATGCATTTCTTTGGATGCAGATGGGAAAGTATAAAAGATAGCTTTTTAAAAATGCTGAGGTAAGTTTGCCAAAAGCCATTTTCTTTTGTACAAGGGACCTTTCTTTTTTTTTTTTTTCTTTTAATGCCGAGGATTGGGAGGTGGGAGTGGGGAGAGCAAATAACAGAAAAACTATATATGCTTCAATATAAATTAGTATTTACATTAGAAATTACAATACCAATTGCATTTAATGATTTGCCATTAAAGTGAAAGCTATTAGTCTTCTCTCAAATAGTTACAAAAGGATTTCCCTTGATTGAAATTAACAAATATAGAGCTTATATAATTTCATTATATAGAAATTGTATGTGTATGTGAATACTATTACCTACATAGGTAGATACTTAGGTATATTTTTGTGTCTATATGTGTACTATATATGTACATAGCATGTACATTTCAAGTCAACTACCTGTTAGAAGTGGTAAAAGTACCAAGACTTTAGTATATTTGTATATTAATAATTATTTTAGCTTAGGTATGTGATGCTTTAAATCTTATAAAATACTTAAAATAGCTCTGAGATAGGTATTATGTGTGGTAGCTACATTTTCTTTTTGATGAAACTTTTGTTTGTATCAGACCAAAAAAAAGTCTGCATATTATTTTCTTTTACATAGAAATGGTATTGTTTCAAATATATTAGTTTTTCTTTTTTGTTGTTGTTGTTTTTTAATCAATAAAATTAATTCTAGTCCAGGTGAGCAATTTAACTGGTATTCTAGTTAGAATTCCAACCTACTTAGCCTAATTCCTTCCCTCCTTTCCTCCCTTTTCTTGAAAAGTTGAAGAGTACTGATAGGAGACTAGTTATTTACAGATTTGGGAGAGTACTCTCTCCTCCAAAAGCCAAGCAGCTACTTATTTCTTGATTTTTTTTTTCCCTCTTCTTAAAAATAATTCCATTCTTCAAAGTGCAGCGAAATCGAGAGAGAAAATCTATACCAAAACTGATTCCTAATTAAAGGGAAGGACTGGTTTTTGGTTTGGAAATAATGGACCTTGAAGGCAAATAGAACCATTCATTTCCTTTTCAACTTTGACTCAGAGAAAAGGAGAGGCAACCTGGCCATTAGCTGATATGAATTCTAGATGTAAAAGTGTTCAGAGAAAAAGTAATAAAGATCCTATGAAGCACAGCTTCAAAAAGGGAAGTCATTCTGGGATTGAGAAGCTGTCAGCATAGAATTTGGAAGATACAAAGAGAACTGTTCCACAGGGATCGTGCAGAGGAATTTACTTCCCCACTTAAGCTTTGAAAAGCTCTGTACAGAAGATAGAGAAGCAAGAGGAAGCTAGATTCCTAGTGGGGCTCAATGGGGCAGTGTCCGTTTGGCAGATGATAGTAATAAAGCAGCCCGAAGTTTGGCAAATGATAACCCGAGGCTGGAGAAAGGATGCCAGGGTTTGAGGGAAGAAGAGAACTCTGGAATTGAGCTAATTACTCCAGGTTAAGGAGGGAGGAAATTGTAATTAGAGGGGAATTAGAGTGTGGAAAGGTTTTGGGGGCAGTGGGAGTGAGGATTGGAGGTTTTAAGGAGCATAGAGAAAAATTTTAAGAAAGATAAAGGCCTAAGGAAGCTCAAATGATGGGAGGTTTTGGTCAAATGGAGACATATCAGAAGTTTTGATCTTGGAAATTAACTGGAAGAACTGGTTAATTATGAGATTCAGGGTGTGACCTTGTCTGTGACTGATATTCAGTGGAGACTGGGTTGAATTGAGGAACTGGGAGGAGGTTAGGAGGGGACATAAGTGGTAGAGGCCACACTAAGTGCATGGAGACACCCAGGAAATTATAGTCTAACTGGTGCCAGAGCAGCTCTTGCTTCAGCCCAGGTTCCTTATGCCCTGCTTAACCTTCTGGGAGGGGAGGCACTACAGGGCAGATGCTCAGTGAGGACCCCTGGCAGTGAAGCGACTAATATAGGGAGTTTTTCCTGTGAGAAACCACCTCCATTCAGTTTGCCTACGCACTCTTATCCATGCATTAGAGATAATGAGCTAGAGGATTATGAGCAATCCTCAGGACTGGGTAGGTAAGACATCTGTCATGGTATTTTTTAGTGCTTTATGAAAAAGGAATTTTTTTTAAACTTGTGAATTGTATTATTTTGGGGATCATAGTGTACTTTGAGTTTTGAAATGTATAATCTTGAAAATTAGTGCAATGATTCCAGGAAGAATTATTAGGATAATGAGACTACTTCTTCTGGTGTCAAGTCCGAGCATATAAATCTTTTCTTTACTAAAACCTGAAAATAAGTGGTAGGAATTTAATTTGCAGAAATTCTAGACAACATCACCTGTTATTGGTTATGAAATATATGTTCTTCTTGCATGTCTAGACTTTACTTTTTATTTCTCAGGTTGCACGTTTTAAAAAATTACCAAATGGTGAAAATGAGACAATGATTCCTGTATTGACATCAAAAAAAGCAAGTGAATTACCAGTCAATGAAGTTGTAAGCATTCTTCAAGTAAGTGATGGAGTGGGATTCTGGTTATTAAAAAATAAATGAGTTAGATTATGATATATTCAATCAAGATTATGGAAACTAAGCCACTGTTACTAAAAAATGAATTTGACAAGGTCATTTTGTATTATTTGACATAAATCTACTTTTAAAAATCTTGGTTTAATTTATAATGATGGTAGAAGTAGAGTTTGGATGTAATCTTAAAATTTAAGCAATTTTTTTCCCAAAATAATAAAATAACATTTTATTTATATTTATATTCTTACTAAGATAACCTGTTTAATATAAGCTCTCTTCACTAAATCTTAAATAGAAAATGTTTTTCCTTTGATACCAAAGGATTTTATTTTAATGTATCCTGAAAATGATGATAGAAGATAGTTTTAAAAAGTGAATTTGTTTTCATATGTTTATTGATTTTTATTAATACACCAAATTTTAAAGTCACTTATATTGGCAAAGTAATAATATAGTTTAGGATTTGTGAAGCTTTTAACCAGGGAAAACTACTGACTCTTGACTTGCTCCTTCTTCAGTTTTTTTTTTTTTTCTATTGTTGTTGTTGACAGTGATCATGAGAATTGATGTCAACATGTGAGGAATATGATTAAGTCTTTTCAAGTCCCAAGAACCAGCTCATTTTATATTTTCTATTAATTAAGTTGGGAAACATGGACTATTTGCTGGTGTTGGTGGCTTTGTTCTCTTCAGTAGCAGGCAATCTCTGTTCACTTTAGTAGTTTTGATTGGTTCTACTAAAAAAAAAAAGTGTGTGAGCTGGGCCTTGGTGGCTTACTGAATATTCACTTTTTCCTGTCAGTTTTAGAAAAAAGATATTTGAATTGAATTTGTTTTTACAGAGCTTGTAATCGACTTCTACCATTTTTCTCTTCCTTCATTGAGGAATAAGAGTTTAAATAGTATACATTTGACTTTATAATAATAGTTTATTCTGCACAATCTGATAGGCTGATCTTCAGAATGGTCTGAACAAATGTGAAGTGTGCCACAGGCGAGCATTCCATGGATGGAATGAGTTTGACATCAGTGAAGATGAACCCCTGTGGAAAAAGTACATATCTCAGGTAAAACTCTGCCCCCTTTGCTTTAAAACACATCTCCCAGTATGTTTGGAGGAGTCGCATATGTGTAAATGATAGTGAATTACTTGATCTCTAGGGGAAGTCGAGAGGGAAGAAGGAAGAAAAATTTGGAACTCGGGGTTGCAAAGGTGAATGTTGAGGATTATCTCTGCATGTATTTTGAGAGGTGAAGAGCAATTATTTAAAAAAAAAACTAAATTAAACAGCCTTTCTCAAATAAATAAAACAAATTTCTTTCCCTCTAGTCCCCACAGGCAGTCAGAAACACTCATTACATTTTAATTTAGAATTTTTTTTCTTTATGGGACAAGATGCTAATGTTGTTGATTTTTATATTGCAAGAAGATTGTTAAGTTGAATTTTAATTCTTATATCATGTATAGTCATTTCCACTGGCTATCTTCAGGTAGAGACAATACTACTAATAGTAGTTGGGGAATATAAATGAAGATGAGTTGGGATGTTGTATGTGATTGATGATTCCTTGTTGGATCATCCTAGCCATTATCCAAGGGGGACAGGATAGTGTTTAGCAAATCATTTGTGACCACAAAAAACCCTTTCTTCTTAATTTGTCTGTCTGATAATATGAGTTAGATGGGGGTTAATAATAAGATTCTGAATCAAGTTTTGAGTAGTGGAGTTAATTTTGAAGGAAACACTAAATTTTTTAAAAATATTAATAAAAATGAGATGCTTTCTTCATAACAAGTATTTCATCATTAAACGATTTGATAGTGTATTTCTCTGCCCCTCCTCTAATAGTTAAAGAAAAAAAGTTTACTGAATGGGAAAACTGAATGTGGCCTACCCAGCACTCCTGGTCTCTCGGGTGGCGTGTGGGAAGTGACTCGGCAGCAAGGTTCTGGCCCCCTGCTTTTATGTCTTACTGACCAAAGTCAGCCCCCATCTCTGAAGTGCCTTTTGCTAGGCCCTGGGGGAAGATAGCAAGTTTAGCTAAGAAACGGGTCCAGTGTCTGTGGGAGTCCACAGATGACTTTTGACAGTACGGTTGCTTGGCCAGAGAGCCTTCTGCTTCTGGCCTGCTGGGTCAGGCAGGCAGGGCCTGAAGTAACGTTATAGGATCATTAGAAATTCAGCAGAAAAGGATGTGTTCTAGGAAACAGTGATACAATTGGGCTGGAAGATAGAGTGCCCAAAGGGGAACGATAAAATCCTTGGAAGGCAGTGCCTCAAATGCCAGACAAAGGACCGTGACCTTAAAAGTCCTCCCCTTAACATTCTTCTCACCTTAAAATTCTCTAGTGGTAGCAGAGAATGTGTCGTGGTGGTAATGCTGTGGAGGCTTTGATCTCCAGAAGCCCCAGGAATACCCGAGTTCCTTCCTGTGAAGCAGCACTCCATTGTCCCCCTCCCTCTTGTGGAGTGGGCCTCTGCCTAATGGAGACAATGCCCAGAGATGCCAAGAAAGGCTGTGGATATATGTGGGTGTGGAGGAGATCGGCTTCTCCAAGGTCACCAGGAAAGTTCTTCCGGGGTGAACCTTTTCGCTATAACAGCTGCTTTTTTCTTCAGCCTCATCCTCAGGAAATTCACCTCTCTAGTATTGTTCTTGTCATTTCAACATGTTTAAAGTTCTTTTTCAGTCCTTTTTACTTAGCCAGGCTCCCTAGACTGTGGTTTCCTTAGGGAGGACCAAGAAACTCGTGTTGGAACGCCAGCTTGGATATTTCCCTGCTAGAGACCGGTTTTGTTTATTTGGAGTAGCCGGTTCTGAGTGAATGTGGTGATATTGGCATAGGACTTCTGCTCCTTTATGGAAAAGGTTCATAAAGTGGACCCTGATGGTAGCTCTGCCTCCGTTTCCTAGTTCTGCTGCCCCTTTGTATGTTTTCTGAACTGGGAAACTCATTCTGAAAGAGTTTTGTTCTTGCTGAATGTAACTCAGCTGCTAATTGTTTTATTTTTAATTTCAGTTTAAAAACCCTCTTATAATGCTGCTCCTGGCATCTGCAGTCATCAGCGTATTAATGCACCAGTTTGATGATGCCGTCAGTATCACTGTGGTAAGAATGAGAAGGGTTTTTAGAATGGGAACCTGTGTTTAAGCAGAGTTTAGCTCTTAATTTTGACTATGCTTGAATTCTTCAAAAAATGGCACATTTCTTTTTTTTTTTTTTTTTTAAGCTTTTTATTTGTATAACATATGTATGGGTAGTTCCCCAACCTTGATCTTTACAAAGCTTTCCAATACAAATTTTACCCCCAGTCCCCTCCCCTCCCCCAGATGGCAGGAAGTCCACTACATGTTAATAATGTTGAAATGCTTGAGAAGTTATGCAAGAAAAATCCTATCTACAAGAAAAAAAAAAAGAATCAGAGAAAGGCAACACAGTGCAAGCAAATGTCAATAGAGATCATGAAAATGTTACGTTGTGGTCCATATTTCATGTCCCTCTTTCTGGGTGTATATGGTTTTCTTCGGTGAACAACTGGAACTGGTTTGAGACAATTCTTTATTGCAGAGAGCCATGTCCATCAGAATTGATCATCATGTAATACTGTTGTTGCTGTGCATGATGATCTCCTGGTTCTGCTCGTTTCACTCAGCATCAGTTCATGCAAGTCTCTCCAGGCCTCTCTGAAATCGTCCTGCTGGTCGTTTCTTACAGAACAATAATATTCCATAACATTCATATACCATAATTTATTCAGCCACTCTCCAATTGATGGGCATCCCTTCAGTTTCCAGTTTCTAGCCACTACAAAAAGAGCTGCCACAAACATTCTTGCACATGTGGGTCCTTTTTCCTCCTCTAAGATCTCTTTGGGATATAGGCCCAGTAGAAACACTGCTGGGTCAAAGGGTATGCACAGTTTGACAACTTTTTGAGCATAGCTCCAAATTGCTCTCCAGAATGGTTGGATCCATTCACAGTTCCACCAACAATGTATTAGTGTCCCAGCCCTCCCACATCCCCTCCAACATTCGTCGTTATCTTTTCCTGTCATTTTAGCCAATCTGACAGGTGTGTAGTGGTATCTCAGAGTTGTCTTAATTTGCATTTCTCTGATCAATAGTGATTTGGAGCAACTTTTCATATGACTAGAGATGGTTTTAATTTCATCATCTGAAAATTGTCTGTTCATATCCCTTGACCATTTATCTATTGAAGAGTGGCTTGAATTCTTATATATATGAGACAATTCTCTATATATTTTAGAAATGAGGCCTTTATCAGAACCATTAAATGTAAAGATGATTTCCCAATTAGATGCTTCCCTCCTAATCTTGTCTGCATTTGTTTTGTTTGTACAGAAACTTTTTAACTTAATATAGTCAAAATTATCCATCTGGTGTTCAATTAGGAGTTCCAAGTCTTCTTTGGACATAAATTTGTTCCACCTCCACAGGTCTGAGAGATAAACTATATTACGTTCCTCTAACTTGCTTACAAAGTCCCTCTTTATATCTAGATCATGAACCCATTTAGATCTTATCTTGGTATGTGGTGTTAGGTATGGGTCAAGCCCTAATTTCTTCCACACTAGTTTCCAATTTTCCCAGCAGTTTTTGCCAAATAGAGAGTATTTATCCCAAAAGCTGTGTTCTTTGGGTTTATCGAACACTAGATTGTTAAGGTTAATGCCTAGGTTGTCCTAATAACCTATCCTGTGCCACTGATCCACTGCTCTATTTCTTATCCAGTACCAAACGGTTTTGATGACCGCTGCTTTATAATATAGTTTTAGATCTGGTACAGCAAGGCCACCTTCATCTGCCTTTTTTTTCATTAATCCCCTTGAAATCCTTGACCTTTTGTTCTTCCAAATGAACTTTGCTACTAAAAAAATGGCACATTTCTTGCTTGACTTTGTTCCATGGTTTAACGAAACTAATGTACAAATTCTCTTTTTTGTCATAATAGCCTACTTAAGGGTTCAGAATATTTTTTAGTGTAAAATCTTGTTTTCTGTATGCCATATTATTGTTCCATTTTTAAAATGAACCAATTTTAATCCTCCACCTCCACTGTAGACTTCATTTTGTATGACTGAGATAAAGGCTTGATTAGGTGCTGAGTTACAAATAAAGTTTTTCAAAGCTTTAGCATGTCAAATTGTCAAGTTATTTTATTTCTACCCAACTTGTTTGCCCAGATGAATTTTCTAATAGAGACTAGTCACTGACTTTTGTCCTTTTCTTCTTAAGTTAGATGCAAAATTTTAACTAGTAATAAGTCTAAAATATCAAAGTGTTCTTATGATACCGAGGATGCAAAAGGAATGGATATATCCACAAGAGAAATAATCTCACGTGAAAAACATGAGTTAGACAAAATGTGTTGACTTAAGAAAGCTAACTGCAAATAATTTGAAAGTTACTTTGCCTTACTTTATTTCTTTTGTTAAATGTGCAAATTGGGTACAGTTGATCACATATAAGTAGACAAACAGCACTGGTCTGAATGACTTCCCTGTTAGAGTTACACTTGCTGTCCAGCTCTGGAGACAGCCAGACTTGGCTAGGCAAGTGAGGCACATATGCTACTCCCTCCCCAGCCAATATAAGATGTCCGTTCTATTCCCCAGTCACAGAGGGCATGTTTCATTTTCCACAGGGCCAGTAATGCCTCATCCCATGTAATTCTCAAGATGACTATGTCCATAAACAAAGCTTTTTATTTATTTTACAAATGCCAAAAAGACTCTTGGAAAATATTTGAGCTCCTCAGTGCCCTGGGCAGCTCTCGGACTTAAGAAGTGCAGAAATGAAACTGATATGCTTCAGAGGTATCAAGTTTCTCATCTGGAAGTTCTCTACACCAAGGGAATTACATTTGGACTGTCTGCATGTAGATATGAGTATTAATGTCAAGAGATATTAAATACTGATTTTTGAGGATAACTTTCTTTTTGAAAAGACTAACTGCTCTTATGTTGTTGGGTTTTTTTAGGCAATACTTATCGTTGTTACAGTTGCCTTTGTTCAGGTAAGCAACCTGTTTACTAGCATGAAAATGATATTTTAATTAGCTTTTGATAAATGTGGCATGATGTGGGAAAAGATGCTTACTTTTGTGACTCCCTTGAAGGCTAATAAAATGAGGGATGAACTGTTTAGGAAATGAGTAGTTTAGCAAATATGTTGAACACATTTAACTTTTTTTATTTTTATAATTGCAATAAAGCTTATTTAGTTAATTTAATTAATTTTCAACATTCTTTTAAAAATTTTTCATTAAATTAAAAAAAAATAATTCTTTCTCTTCCTTCTATCATACTCCCATCCACTGAGAAGGCAAATAATAATACCAATTATTTATGTGAAATCATGCAAAACTTATTTCCATATTAGCCACATTTCCCCCTTCTCCTTCCCAAAAAAAGAATAAAGGAAAAAAAAATTATACTTCAATTTGTACTCAGAGTTCATCAGTTCTCCTTCTGGAGATGGATAGCACTTTTTCATCTTGGGTCCTTTGGAATTGTCTTGGATCACTGTATCGATCAGATTAGCCACATAGCTTTTTAGAATATGTAAAACAAAACTATTTAAGTAGTAAAAGACCAGAAATATAGCTGAAGATTTTAAAATTATTTTTCTTTTTCTGATTATGTATTAGAACTTGATTAATTCTGTTACTTTTCATTTTCTGCAGTGTTAAGTCAGCTGGAAAAATCCAGTAGGGAGGGTAGAAATTAGTGGGCATTTATGAAGAGACCATTTGGAGAAAATTCTATAGATTTCTGTGACTAAAAGGATAATGACTAATCCATTTAATAGAATGGTACACTTGTTTACTGAATTCCTTTTTTAAAACCTAAGCTGCTTTTGATCACCCCATGGGGACTGTTTTTCTCTCTCCTCTAGCAGTGGGATGTTCTGCTTTGATCAAAGAGTAGTTCTCACTGAAGTAGGTAACAAAAAACAAAAAAACAAAAAAAGCTTAGAGTGAGATTTTGAAGAGCAACATCCATGTTTTTGAGTTGACATAATAATGCAGAAATAAAAATCCCAGAATTTTCTATTTATGTTGGTGAGTGTAGGTATAAACAAATGTAAACTAAATTTTAAGTGGTAGCTTGGAAGAATATTGCTTTATGTCTTCCTCTTTGATAATATCTAAAAATTGATGATGCTCAGAACCTGTGATTGAGAGGGGTATTTGTTTTCTTACCTGAATGTCATAATATACACAAATATTGAATCACTGGATTATGACCTTAAAGAGCTTGCAAACACATTCATCTGTGCCTCAATTTCATGCTGTTGTGTGGATCTTAAATTATATTTTGTTTGATTGAAATTTTGGCATGTTAATAATTCATATTCGGTACAACTTTTCATCAGTCTCATGGTCTACAATGCTGTTTTTACTCCTTTGTAAATTGTTCTGTATTTCATTGCAATATGATACAAAAAACAATCAAAATCAGATCATTGGAACCTGGTGTGCCTGTGAGCTGCATTAATAACTTTTCATGCTCAGAGTTTGCTTAGCTTCAGTGATACAGGTTAAAGCAACTGGAAGGTGGTAGGATTGCAATGGAGCATTAGTGATGAAAGGTAGAAATAGAGAAATGGAGGTCTCATGTCCACAGTAATCAAAGCTCCAAATTGTGCATTTCAAACTATATTTCACATTTATGTGAGTTCTTCAGAATCTCAGATAGATTTGCTTCCTCATCTCTGAGGCAGACATGTGATAAAAGACATCAGTTTATTCCTTTTGATAGAAATAGACTTCTAAAAAGCTCCTTTGGAATAATTTCTTTGAAGCTCATTCTATTAAAGTACATTGCCCTTCTACACTTCTAGACTGAGGGACTTCGATGTTCCTGTTAATGCTCCCTGAGATCTCCCCTACTTCCCAGTTGTTAAACCTCTTAACATCTAGAAACTCCCTTCACCTCAGCCATACACAATTGACCAAAACTAGGATCTTTAGGTCAGCCCCCGTGTATTCTGCTGTCAGGAACAAAACCCTCCTCTTCTTCTGTTGCTTAATTCCTCGGAGTCTTGTCCTCATCCTCATTGGGAGATCTGCTCCCTCCATCCCCCAGTACTGTCACAGACCATCCCCCTGAATTGGGTTTGCTTCCTTAGAGGTGGTACACTCGGAATCAGATCCGTGTTTGGATTTCATTTTGGATACTTGTTACTTTATGGCGAGTCAAATCAGCTACTCACTTTCACCTCTGTTTTCTCATCTATAAAATGGGTGTTAATAGCACTTGCCCCAGAGTTGTAAGGAATGACTGAGATGATAAAAGGTGTCCCTTAATGGCCTCATACCACTGGAGACTTTTGGGACAATCTTGGAGACCGTAAAGTGCTTTAAGAATATTGACTGTTACTGTTCTTCTCAGTCTGGCTGTTCATTTCCACACCTGTCTCTCCTTGCCAACCGAAGCCCCACCATGCCCCTGGTGAGCAAAGCTGGAGGAGGTGTGCTCTGGGCTGGGGTCTCTGGCCAGTCCTCACCCAGCAGGGCATCTGCTCTCCTCCTCTTATACCTTCACCTTTTGACTGAGAATGTCTTCATCTCCTTTTCTGAGAAGGAAGAGGCCGTGAGCTTTGTCTCCTTTTTCTCTTCGTCTCTCTGTGGGGTGGCTCTGGCCTTATTGATGGAAACTGCTCTCCCCACAGTGACCACTGGTCTCTGGTGTCCAGATGTACAGAGTCTATCCTTGCCTCTTATGACCTCCCTGCTGGGTCTGACACTGCTGACTGCTCTCCTAGCCATTCTTCTGCCTGGATATGGTCTTATGGATGGTCACTCATCCCATGTCCCATCAAGAGGCTTTGTCCTGGTCCCTCATTTCTCCTTATCTCTTTTGGTTGCCTCATTAGCTATTACATCTCCAAATGACTCAGAACTATTCATTTGGTCTTTCACCACCAGACATTTTAAACCAGTTGATCTTTAGGGATCTCAGACCAAACATGTCCATAACAGCTTTCACTTGCCCCAGACGCCCATCTGTCTGCTGTCTTTACACCCTCCCAACCATCCTGCCAGCCTCTCGGCTTCATACCTTTGATGTAGCCTTTGATTCCCATATGCTCCCATTGTAATCAATCCTCCACACGGCTACCAAAGTGATTTTATTTTATTTAGGCAAAGATCTTACCATATCATTTCTCTATTCAAAAAACTCATTGTCTCTAGGATCAAATAGAAACTTTTTGAGCCCTTCACAAATTGCTCCTAACCTGTCTTTCCAAATTCATTCTATGTGGCAGCATGTCAGCTCATAACATTTTGCTTGACCCTTTCCCTCCACTACAGTCCTGGAAACCACAGAATGGACCCTCAGACATCATGTCCTGTAAAGTGTAATCTACTGGCATCAGGAACTCTGCCTCTTTGGAATACAGAGTCATAAGCAGGCCCCTGAAGTGCTCCCATTCCCACCCCATCCCATTCATTTTGCCATCATGGTGATTTAGGCCCTCATAACCCCTTCTGTTTGAGTTTGACATCCCTGGTCTGGCCCAACTGCCCTTGCTGCCCTTTACATGGAGCACTCCATTTCTCAGTTTTTGTACTGATTGTACTATATTTATAGTAATGTTTGTTTATAAGCATGTCCTCAAGTAGTACCTCATCATATATATGTGTTGTATGTTTGTAGCACATTGGACACCCATGAAAATGATCTAGTCGAAAGGATTGTAATCTGTTAATATATATCAAGTAAATTATTATAACTACATTTTAAAATTGTCTGTGGCCGGATTTGGTTGACATTAAAATTAGGATTTGATACTAGAGTTCTATTGAGATGGGCTTCTTATTATTGAAATAATAATTATTTTTGGATCTTTGACTTTTCCTTTATAATCGATTTTGACTTGTACTATTTTATGCTAGATCATTATTAATTTGGTGTTTAGTATGGAACCTGAAAGCCTTAGAAAGATTGTATTCAGCTGTATCTGGGCTTGGTGGTAGATTCTGGTACTTCCCATAAATGATGGTGATGATGTGTGGGAAAATGCTTGTGTGTAGCTTCATTGATCTTTTTTGGTTTCCATCAGAGAGACCAATGCTATTTCAGATTGGCTAACTGAGTAGTGTCCTGTTCATGGGAGGGGGGACAAATTTTTAAAAATGCAAATGAGATAGTCCCTCTTCTTTAGGAGTTGATGGATCAGGTAACACATTTAGGGGAGTGTTGGCAGTAATTGTAACACTGATTTAATGATTCTTCCCTAAGGAAGAGATGTCTGGTGGGCCCTGGAGAGAGGAATGATGGCAAGGTGAACAGGATGGAGTGGGAATGGGAGCACTTCAGGGACAGCCTACTCATGATTTTGTGTTCCAAAGAGGCAGAGTTCCTGGTGCCAGTAGATTACACTTCCCAGGACATGGTGTCTGAAGGGCCATCCTGTGGTTCCCAGGACAGTGGTGGAGGGAAGCAGGAGTGTTCCAAGCTCCCCAGAGAGCTTCTGACTCCTCTCATGTTAGATCTCTCCTCTTCCTTGGGGATCACCAGAGGCTGGGCTCAGACCCTGCCCTCTCAGCTATCTCCTATAGAGAACCTTGGAGGATATGCAAGAGAGAAAAGCGGGGATTCTGGGGGAGGTCTTGCCTTGTAGCTCGGAGTGCTTGTGACTGGAAGATCTTCTCTCTTGAACGACAGGGAGGTGAGGTCAGACTTCTCCAGTTGTAAAAAGTTCTTCTAGACAAAATTTTTCACACCCCTTTTTTGAGGAAATATATGCTCTCAGTGAAAGGAGTATGTGGTATTGAGAGAGACTTCCAATTTAGTGATGGAGGTGAAAGCCTTTCTAGTTGACTGTTGGTTACTTAGCTGGAGAGGGAAAGGAGGGGGGCTGTTTTGTTTTGTTGTTGGTTTTTTTTTGTTTTTTTTGTTTTTTTTTTTTACATGACATATACTATTAGTTTACATTTATATTGCACTTAACAGTTTTGTCGTTTGGATGTATCCATTGCATTCTTTGGCCCCCACAATATCCTGATAATTACATGGTATTTTTCAGATGAGAAAATGAAGGCTTAGAGTTTGTGTTAAAATGGAGCTTTCCTTAATTCTTTGATTTGTATTTCTCATTTTAACAGGAGTATCGTTCTGAAAAATCTCTTGAAGAATTGAGTAAACTTGTGCCACCAGAATGTCATTGGTAAGACTTTTGTTTCTGACATGAATGTTTCTCATTTTTAAAATGGAGGTCGAGAATTACTGTTTTAAAATAATTCATCTTAGATCTATCTTCAATAATATGAAAGATATTGGTTCAACTTTAGGGGAAAGGTTATGAATTTTTTGAAATCATGTACTTAATATTAAACTTAGGTGTTTTAGCTTAGTTTAGAGAGTCTTAAAATATTGTTACGTCCCAAGTATAGTTTCTATCACAGAAGACTTTTAGATTTTTCTAATTCTCAGTTTTTAAATTGCATATTTTAGATACTTCATTTCTTAAAATTATTTCCTGTCATATGAACCATCTTAATGATCAGCAGTAAGGAGTGTGTTCTTACTCTTATTTCCACTAGATGATAAGCCATAATAGTAATGATCATAATGACTTTAGCCTCAACTTGCTGAAAAGATTTCTTTTAAAATGAGCAATGTCTTCTCCGTTCTGGCTAATAGTGTTTTTAATTTTAGTGTTCGAGAAGGGAGGTTGGAACATACACTTGCACGGGATCTGGTTCCAGGAGATACAGTTTGTTTGTCTGTGGGAGACAGAGTCCCTGCTGACTTACGCTTGTTTGAGGTATGTATGGTAACCTTATGTGGGAAGGGGAAAAGCCTTGTGAAAGGACCCTAAGTGAGAAGAAAGATACTTATGGCAATAAGTGTGAATGCTTGATCACCAGGTTAGGAATGGGGAAGCATTTAAATAGCTTGAGGGGGAGTTCTGTAGAACTTAATAGAACATAAGCAAGTAGACTGGGGAAGTCTGGGAAAGAGGTTTTCAACTTTCAGTAGGAAAGGAGTTTAATCCTGAAACAAATAGCATCTTTTTACAAGTGAATTCATGATCTTTAGCCATGATATTGACTATTTTGCTTTAGTTTGATATAGATCTAAATCATGAACTATCTAATAGCATGTACCTGCCAATCTTGAATTATTTTTTCTTATGGTAATGTTTTTTAGGATTTACTTTTATTTCTTTTCTTTCCTTGCCATATATATATGGGCTGATTTCCTTCCATTTACTTGTTTCTTCCTGATGAAATGATAATGTCCCACATAAAAAGGCCTTAAAAATTAAGTGGAGTAACAAAATTATATTTAACTTTGGAATATATCTTGTTAAATTAAAAAAAAAACTTTTTTGAGGAGGGGAAGAGGTTGAATCTTCAATTCAAGTGATATGCAGTACACATAGTAATGATAGTTCATCCATCAGTGCAGATCAGACTGCAACTTAAGGTCTTAAAGGGCTGCTGGGGGTGCCATGATGCACAACAGTTTGGAATCAGGAGTTTAAATCCTGCTTCAGATACTTACGAGCTGTGTGATCCTGAACAGGGTACTTCATCCTATTTATCTCAGCTTACTTATCTATAACATTATCTGGAGTAGAAAATGAATGGCAAACTACTCGTGTTTTTGCCAAGAAAATCCCAAATAGGATCACACAACTGAAAAATGACTGAACAATAGCAGCAAAAAGCTCTTAGAGAGTTTCCTGGAGTGCTAAGAGTTCAGAGGACTTCCTTGACAGTATAAGTCACTTACTCAGTATGTTTTTGAGTCTTCCTGACTCCAGGACTAGTCCTTTGCCTACAGTGACAATTGTCCATCAGTTGAAACCTACACTAAGACTTTTGAGATGTTTTTGGGATATTTCTGTTTAGACTTGGATATATTCTATGGTTCAGAGAGTCCAATACTTCTCTTTCCCCTCATATTCTTCCATTTTCTTCCCACATAACCTGAGCTTTTTTTTTTTTTTTTTTTTTTTTGGTAAACAATACTTCACCTATTGTTCCAGGAGCTCTTTGAAAATTAGAATGCTAATTGATTCTTGCCATTCAGGTTTTTTGCTTGGTTAGAGAAAACAAAGTTATTTTCTATGTTAAAACATTAATCAGAAGTATGATACAGTTAGCAAGGATTGAAAGATGTTCTAGAGCTGTCAAAGATTGTCAATTTGGGTTTGTATTTTTAAATTTTGTTTTAAATGTTGGGCTTAAGTTAATGGGGAATCCTTTTTTGAGCACATTCCTATTTCTTTTCTTTTTTACACAATTGTGATAACTCTCTTCTCTAGGATTTCCACAGTGCCTTATCCCTCTCTGTTATAAAAGTGTTCCCTTTGCAAAGATTTTTGTGCTTGTTGGATGACTACTCTCCTTACACTAAAGGTCTTTATCTTGTTCACCAAATAGCTTTATAGAGAAATGATATAAAAAAAAAAAGTATAATCTTGCTGAAGACACCGTAGAGTTTGAATAACAACATAATAATTGCTCCTTCAAGGTGCATGAAGCATATTATGTAAATCATCTTCTTTGGTCATCACAGAAATCTTGGGGGGACGGTGCTATTATTATCCTCTTTTTACAGATGAGAAATCTGAGGCAGGCAGAGGAGCAATGACATCCCAGAATCACATGGCTAGTAAGTGTCAGTGGCAGGAGTTGAACTTGGGTCTTTCTGAGTAAGAAACTGAGGCATGGAGTTCCCATATTACACAGGCTCTGCCCTCCTGAAGGCCTTCGTCTTCCCTGGCAGGACAGGGAGTGTTGGATTATAGTCAGCTTCCCAAAGGATTGTAATAGGCTGGAAAATTGGTCCATGCAAAGTGTGAAGAAATGAATGGGATAAAGGCAAGTCACGCCCACTTCCCAGGTGAAAAGGGTGGGGACTTCAAGGCAAAATAGCAGCTGCTTCCCAAAAATCGGGCAAGCTCATTAGGAGCGGCAGTGGGTCATGGCTGTCCATTGATCCAGCCTCCCTTAAGATTTTGCAGCATGTGGTCCGGGCTTCTGCTACAAGTGACCCAGGGACACATCTCCTGTGTCCCTCAGGAAGGCAGCCGAGTTAGGGAAGACTCCATAAGGATCAAGCAGTGGAGATGCAGCCCTTTTGTGTGTGGGGCACAGGGCAGCCACAGGCCAGAGAGATGACCCTGTTTGTTCTCTTTGGGTCTTTGGAGCAGAGCTCAGAGCAGTGGGGGAAGGTGGGGCAAGGCTGACTTGGGCATGCTGGAAGGAAAACTTGCTGGAGATTCTAGCTGTCCTTCAGCAGAGTGGGGCCCTTTAGCAGAAGTCCTTCAGCCAAGGTTTCGGGGACAACTTGCTGCATTGGGCATAGAAGAGAATTTCTTTTATGTGTGGTTAGTTTAATGTAATCATTTGCCCATATTGCCCAACTTTCAGAGGACCCCAAGGCAGCTAAATGTGTATTTCTGTTGCACGGATGTAGGCATTGCCGCTTTGATAAGAGTTAACTTGAGAATCTCCATTAGCTCTTAAAATCCCAGTATAGGACTAAAATATACCAGACTAAGACTTGGCAGGCTAAATTGGCATCATGTTATAGCAGGAAGTTGTTGAAGATTTATTAATTAATGTGAGCCTTGTTCCTTTAGAGTGGTTTTCAAAGTGTTTACCTTTTGGGGTTCCTGAGGCCTTTTTCAGAGAGTCTGCAAGGTCAAAGCAGTTTTCTTAATAATACTAAGATAAATTAAGTTCTAATACAGTAAATATCAATAGATATAATCCACAGAAACAAAAGCTTTTGCAGGGGGTACGGTCCTCAGTAATTAAGAGTGTGCAAAGGGATCTTGTGATGAAAGTTCAAGAGAGATTTTTGGCCTAACATAAATTTTAAATGTTATTTTGAGTTCTAAATACTAGGAATATCACTGGCAAATTGAAAGATATGAAGTCTCAGAAAAGAACCAATGCCTTTCTTTAGAGGTATTTTAATAGGCTTCTAGTAGTCTTCATAACATCTTGTCTGCATGGAAAATAAATATGTTAATGCATTATTAAAATATTTTTAAGAAAGAAGTTTGCAGACTCAGGTAAGAATGCTTGGTTAGATGTTCTTTTAGAACATCTTATGTGAATTTTAAATACTATTTATCAGTTGATTTTATTTATATATATATATATATATATATATATATACACACACACACACACACAGAGTAATTTGCTTAAAATAGGAATGGCTTAAATTATTTTCCCACAAAGTAGTGTAGTTATGTGAGGATATCATTATACCCTAATGAGATTACTCTGCAACCGATTGAAAGGTCATTTAAACTATTTCAGATAGAACCATTTGTTTAAAAGACAAAATGAGAAGGAAGACCTAACTTTTCATAACTGAACAAGAGAATTGCTTCACTTGCCAAGAAATTGTCATAGACAAGGCTGCCAGGTGTGATTATATAGAAATAAAACAAATAAAAAGTAATAAAGCTAGGTTAAAAGTAGATTAGGAGTAGTGGTGGAATATTTACTTTAAACCCGACTGAGAAAATCTTGATTCCAGGATATACACAGAACTGGTACAAGTTTATAAGGTTAATATATAAGGTTATGGCTAATAAGGTCATAGTGATAGGAAATTTATGTAAGAGGAAACCTTATAATAAACACTTAGAAAACTCTTCAGTCTGACATATTCATATTAGCAAAAATAAGTGAAAGTGATAAAATCCAATGAGTTTCATCACCCAAAAGTTGGTTATGGTACCTTTTACCAGTTTCCTTTGCTGCCAGCAATTTTTTTTTTTTAACAAGATGTCAGGATATATCGAGTTGTAATAAATTGTCCTTCTTGTTGACTTTGTAATAATCCCTTTTTGGGATGTCTTCAGAGTGTTGAGGTTCAAAAGAGAGACCCCAAAAGATTGTATTCACCGACTGGTGTTGTGAGGTGTCTCAAAAGAATTTGTAGCCTTAAACCCATCTCTTAGTCAAGGGGGAAAGTTTATTATAATTGTAATGCCAGTTGAAGTGGGCTAAGTTCCAAAAGGATTTAACAAAGAACCAGAAGCAAGAAGACAAATTTAGAGGAAAAGACAGAGAGATCTGGTTCTTCATGTGGATGATATTCTATTTTTATGACCCAGAAATAAAACTGAGGAGTGGTCCAGTATGTACCTCACCATTTGTCTCAGAAACCCTGTTATCACTGACCAACAGATTGTTATTTGACAGTCAGCAAAGTTTGTAGGACCATACTATAATATTCGTAAAACCAGGAGACTTTAGGATCATTGACAGATTGTTAGAACAATAACGCTCCTAAGGTCTGGGAGGCCTATATTTTTCCTAGAAGCTGTTCCCCCATCAAAAGGTGTTCAAAAAAAGGAAAAAAATTTCAAAAGCAGAGGGAAGAGTTTTATTTCTATTGAGAATAACAAATATGAGGTCTATGTCAAAATATCCAACGCTTACTAAGAGTACAGTATGTGCTAAGCAGAAAAAATGAACTGGTCCCTGCCCCCATGGAACTTCTATCTGAGAATGCAACCACTATACTTCTAAGTAAATAGAAAATAAACACATGATGATTTTTAGGGGGAGAACATGCAAGGGAGGCTAGAGAAGTAATTCAAAGTGGGATAAAAATAGAATTGTATTCACATGTCTTATAGGTATGTAGAAGTGTTTTTGCAGGTTATAAGAATTTGAAATGGTTACTTGATTCAGTTTTATTTATTCTACTGAACTTAAATTTTAAAAGGATTATTTGTGGTTAAGAATGGCTCTTTTGGTAGTATACCTTCTGTCCCTATTTTCTCAAATAGTTTGTATAGTATTGGAATTAATTGTTCTTTGAATGTTTGGTAGAATTCACATGTAAATCCATCTGGCCCTGGAGATTTTTTCTTAGGGAGTTGGTTAATAGCTTGTTCTGTTTCTTTTTCTAATATGGGGCTTTTTAAATAATTTATATCCTCTTCTGTTAAACCTGGGCAATCTATATTTTTGTAAATATTCCTCCATTTCATTTAGATTATCAAACTTACTGGCATAAAGTTGGGCAAAGTAACTCCTAATTATTGCTCTAATTTCCTCTTCATTGGAGGAAAGTTCTCCCTTATCATTCTTGAGACTAACAATTTGATTTTCCTCTTTCCTTTTTCTTATCAAATTAACTAAAGGTTTATCTATTTTGTTGGTTTTTTCATAGAACCAACTCTTAGTTTTATTTATTAATTCAATAGTTTTCTTATTTTCAATTTTATTAATTTCTCCTTTTATTTTTAGAATTTCCAATTTGGTATTTAATTGAGGGTTTTTAATTTGTTCTTTTTCTAGTTTTTTTAATAATAAGCCCAATTCGTTGATGTTTTCTTTCTCTATTTTATGCAAGTAAGCATCTAGAGATATAAAATTGCCCCTTATAATCGCTTTGGCTGTATCCCACAAATTTTGGTATGTTGTCTCCTTATTGTCATTCTCCTGGATGAAATTATTGATTGTGTCTATGATTTGCTCTTTCACCCATTCATTCTTCAGGATTAGATTATTTAATTTCCAATTAACTTTTGGTTTATTTTCTCCTGGCCTTATATTGCGTGTGATTTTTATTGCATCATGATCTGAAAAAGATGCATTTACTATTTCTTCCTTTCTGCATTTGATTTTGAGGTTTTTATGCCCTAACACATGGTCAATTTTTGTATAAGTTCCATGGACTGCTGAGAAAAAAGTAAACTCTCTACCTACTGTTTCCATTCAACTTTCTCCATAGATCTATCATACCTAACTTTTCTAACAATTGGTTTATCTCCCTAGTTTCTTTCTTGTTTATTTTGTGGTTTGATTTATCTAATTCTGAGAGAGCAAGGTTGAGATCCCCCACTAGTATAGTTTGGCTGTCTATTTCTTCTTGAATCTCTCTTAATTTCTCCCCTAGGAATTTGGATGCTATTGTACTTGCTGCATATATATTTAGTATAGATATTGCTACATTATCTATGGTACCCTTTAATAAAATGTAGTTTCCTTCCTTATCTCTTTTGATTAGATCTATCTTAGCTTTTACTTGATCTGAGATAAGGATTGCTACTCCTGCTTTTTTTTGTTCACCTGAAGCATAATAGGTTCTGCTCCAGCCTTTTACCTTCATCCTATATGTGTCACTATGTTTTAGATGTGTTTCTTGTAGACAACATATTGTGGGATTCTGGTTTTTAATCCAGTCTGATATCTGCTTCCGCTTTATGGGAGAGTTCATCCCATTCACATTCACAGTTAGAATAACTAATTCTTTATTTCCTGCCATCTTATTTACCCAAGCTATGTTTTCCCCTTTCCTTTCCCCTTTCTCCCTTCCCCCCTCCTCAGTACTTTGCTTTTGATGACCCCCTCTCCCAAACAATCCACCACCCTTTAGATCCCCTCCCCCTTTTTTTTTAACTTCTTTCCCCTGATTCTTCTAATTTCCCTTCTAATAGTTTATCCCTTTCTTTTTCCTCCTTTCCCTCGAACTTCCCTCTAGCAACAGACAAATTTCTATGTGAAATCAAGTGTCTGATATACACTTGTAGAGCCCAACCTGATGAGAGTAAAATTTACACAATGCTCATCTCCCTCCCCTCTTTCTCTCAATTATATTAGGTTTTCTTTGCCTCTTCAAGAGATTTTAATCTTGTTTTTACCTCTTTTTTTTTTTTTTATCTTATTTTACCACTTTTTCCCTCTTTTCCCCAGTATGACAACCTTTCCCCCTCTAGTTTTCTTTTTCATATTATCAAAGTAATATCTAGTTAATTATACCCCCAAACTTTAAGTATCCCCATAGTAGAAATAAAGTTCTCAAGAGTCCTTTCCTTTTTACCTTTTTATGCTTCTCTTGAGTTCTGTGTTTGGAGGTCAAATTTTTTGTTCAGATCTGGTCTTTTCATTAGAAATAGGTGAAATTCACCTATATCATTGAATGACCATCTTCTTCCCTGGAGGATAATTCTCATTCTAGCTGGATAGGTTATTCTTGGCTGTAATCCAAGTTCCTTTGCCTTTGGGAATATCTGGTTCCAGGCCCTTCGATCCTTCAATGTGGAGGCTGACAAATCATGTGTGATTCTAATTATTGATCCTCGGTATTTGAATTGTTTCTTTCTAGCTGCTAGCAGAATCTTTTCCTTGGTGCTATAGTCCTGAAATTTAGCCACAATATTCCTTGGGGTTTTAATTTTGGGGTCTCTTTCAGGAGGTGATCGGTGAATTCTTTCAATGGTGATTTTGCCTTCTGATTCTATAATCTCAGGGCAGTTTTCTTTCAGGATTTCCTGGAAGATAGTGTTTAGATTCTTTTTTTCATCATGGCTTTCAGGAAGTCCAATAATCCTTAGATTGTCCCTCCTAGATCTATTTTCCAAGTCAGTTGTTTTTCCTAGGAGATATTTAATTATTTTCTTCTAATTTTTCATTTTTTTGTTTTTGTTTGACTGATTCTTGAAGTCTTATTGAGTCATTCACTTGCATTTGTTCAATTCTTATTTTTACAGTGCTGTTTTCTTCAGTTACCTTTTTAAGCTCCTTTTGTAACTGGCCAATTGAATTTTTTTTGTTCATTGCACTCTTTTTCCACTTCACTAATTTTATTTTTCAATTAATTGGTGTCTTTTTCATATCTCTTTTGCAGGGCATCATATCCTTCTTGCACTGATTTCAATTTATTTTCCCATTTATCCTCCAGCTCTCTTATGAGAGATCTTTATGCAATTTTCCAGGAAGGCCTTTTGAAAAGGGAACCAGTGATGGTCCTTAAAAACTTCCTTTGGAGTTTTGTCTAAAGGAACCTCAGGATCTGGGGTCATCCCTTCTTTCTCTTGATAAAAGCTGTCTATGGTGAGAGCTCTCTTTTGCTTCTTCATTTTTTTTTCAGACAGTGTGGATGTCTCTTTACGGCTGGGAAAAAATCTTTGCCCTGGGGCAATTTGGTGAATTAACTTAAGGTGCTGGGCCAGTGGGGGCTAGGACTAAGTCCGAATTACTCCTTAAACAAGGCAAGTCTGCCAGAACACCTGCCCCCAATCAGGGCAGAGTGTCCCGAGTGCCTCAGATAAACTCCAGGTGTTTGGAATTTGGAGTCTGGAGTTTCTGCCATGATGAGCAGAGCTGAGCTGAGTCCCACCCTCACTTCCGGCCTATACCCGAATCCGCTTGTTTATCCCTCTGTCCGAGTTAGACAAACCTGATATGAAGTTCTTCAGAAAGCAGTGTCCAAATATTTCTGAATTCGTTGACTTGAAGATCAGTTCAGAGGCTTATTTTATTGTTGGTTTGAGAGAAGATTGGAGGAGGACGCAGAGAGTCACGTTTTCACTCTGCCATCTTGGCTCCACCCCCCTACCCCCCCAGGCACCCATTCTTGCCACAATGTAAAAGAAATCTTTCTTACATTCATCAGTGAATCAGTGGAATTCTTGGGAAGATATTTTGTTTCTTCCAAATGGGAGCTTGTCCGAGATCCACACATTATGAGTTCAAGATGGCACTGTTGAAACACAAGCATTTCATTGATTTCAATGGCCTCGTGGTCTAGCTCCTATTCCTCACCTCCCTCCCCCTTCCCTAATAGACTGTCCAAAGATCCCAGGACCACTAAGTAAGGTTACTGATGAATCCAGGAAACAGTAAGGGAACTGGAATAGGTTTCTGCAGCAGTCAGGCAAACTCTTCATAGGCCAGAGGTAAGAATCTAGTATTGCCTTTGGTGACTGGGGCCATCTTATAGGGTCTGAGGTGTCAGACAAGTTGGTAAGATGGGGAATTCAATGGCACCAAGGAGTGGGAACTCCTGAGACATACCTCACATATAGTCCTGGAAGAGAGGGATTGTCAGGAAATCTAGAGTTGACTGTTCCTGATCTGGGATCACTGAAGTGTGGAGATCTCCAGGCTAGGGTGCAGGAAGGATCTGCATGAGAAATGTATTTGCAAGAAACTCTAGGAGAGAAGTAAAGAAATGGGACCCTGAACGAGAAGAGATTCTTCTCTAAGATGTAGGGAAGGAACATCTTACTAGACAGAAAGAAACGGAATTTAAAAGCAAATTTGTTTTGTGTGTGAGTCTGTTTTGTTTTCTGTGTTTCTCTCAGTCAGCTGAATTGCAAAGTAAAAGAAGTAACCATTTGGGGATTTTAAAGTGCTTATTTTGTGCATCCTGATGTACAGTAATCTGATTTTTTCTTAAGCTTTCCAGCTTCTCTTCCTAGAAGGGACTGAAAATGACCAGGGCTACTGTGTGTAGACTTATGTCCAATTCAGCCTCTCCAGAGAATGGTAGGCTCCCCAAAACTCTATGCTCTGGAGTCAGCCTCAATTTCTCTTTAGATGGGTCCCCATTTTCCCTAACCCCCCAGAATCCCAGCTTCTCAGGGGACTCTGGATTCTGTAAAAGGGTGTGGTCTTATCTCCACATGGCCTGGGGACAGCAGAATACATAGGGAAGAGTATAAAATTTAGGTGGAGAAATAGGAGCCATAGCCCTTTTGCTCCCAGGGGCCTGTGTCTCCTTCTCAGGTCTCAAATAGTTTACTGCTATTTCAGAGATTTTTGGACAGTCTAAGAGACGTTTTCTCTCAAATGTGACCTAAAATACTGTTTAAATTTAAATGGTATATGATAGGATTAATTTCAGTTGGTGCATTTGGGAATAAGATTTTAGAAATATGTGTGTACTAATATTGTAATATTGCTACTAGAAGTTTAAATCTGTATTTAATTTGATTTTAAGTTAACCTGTAAAAAATCAGGTTTTTAAACAAAGTTCTCTGGTAACTTACCAAAAAAGGTCACATGTTTGTTTCTTCTAATTTGATGAAATATATTGTTTTCTAAAATATATGCTGGGTAATTTGTAAAAATTATGAGCTATGCTTTAAAATTTTATCAGCTTGCTGGACATGTATAAATTTTATGAAATATGGGCCAGAGTTATTTAGATAGTAGCTATGTTGTGAATATTAAAATTTTTTAAAGTGATTTTAAAAACAAGGCTTAAGAATGATTGATTTGTAAAAGCAATTAATAGTTTGAATGGAACATCCAGTTAGAATATTACTAGCTATGTATGTTAAAATTGGAAACTTGACTGTAAATTGCATGATATTTCTGTCCATTTTTGTGGTGAGCTCAACATCCCCATGAGGTTGGTGCATGGCCTTAGCTGGCTGATTTAATCATGAAAGGGATTTATCATCTTAAAAGAGTCAGCTATAAGAAGAATTGGGGTTGGAAAGCATGATGGAGTCCAGAGAGATAACACTGAGCATGGGGGAAGGGGAAAGGGAAATAGGCGGCCTCACCCAGGGGAGGGGAGGGGCCATAGGGTGGTCCAAAAGTAGATTTTATGGGGAGAATTTAACCTCGGGGACATTACTGGGATTTGTTGGGGTATGGCAGGGGTGAGACTCTCTGAAGAAGTTGGGTCTCAGGAGTTTGACTTAACTTGGATTTCAGATTGCTTTCTCCCTGCCTTCCTCAGGGACTCTTTTTAAGATGGGGTTGGACCGGCAGGAGAGAGAGACTGCAACCCAGGCTCTATTCCCCTGCTTTGTGAACTTTGGAGAAACCTTGGTTTTGAGTGCAGAGTTTGTCTTTTCACCTTTAACTTTCTGAAGTTTTTTGATTGGGATTGTTGGTAGTTTAATCTGAAATTTAGGATTGAAAACTGTATATTAGTTATTTGCATGATGTGTTGGCTTGGGAAGGTGAAGGCTTAAATCCAACCTTCCCTCACTGGGTGTGGTTGTTCCTTAGAAGTGAGAAAAGAAACCCACTTACTGGAGCTCAAACTTCTTTCTCCCCCTCTTCCCCATTGTTTCTATTTAAAAGAATAGCTTTTGTTTACATGGTGTTAATAACTGAATATTTGGGGGCAGCTAGATGGCACAGTGGATAAAGTACCAGCCCTGAAGTCAGGAGGAACCAGAGTTCAAATCTGGCCTCAGACACTTAACACCTCCTAGCTGTGTGATCCTGGGCAAGTCACTTAACTCCAATTGTCTAAGCAAAAAAAAAACAAAACAAAAAAAACCCAACCCTGAATATTTGGTTTTATTTTTTGAATATGTGGTTGTTATAAGGCAAAATCATTTGTGATCCTGTATTGAAGGTTCTACCACTTAGCAAAGCAAGGAACTTCTAAGAAAAATTTGTTCAATTTCTGGTTAACTGCAAATTCTTTGAAAATGATTATTTCAAAACCCTTTCAGCAAATTATTTATTAACTGCATCATGGCATGGTCTCATTTTTTAATGAATATGATAGAAAATATGCTTTCTGGAAACAGGATTTCTGCCTGATACCCTGCATATCTAGTTTTGGCTGGGCTCTGCAGGCACCAGGGACAGATAAGTTTAGGATCTAAAACCTGGTCAGTTCAACTTGCTATTGAGTCTTGAATTTGGGAATGATTATCTAATAAGTTAAGTTAGTAACCCTCCATTTGAGAGCTATGAGGTGAGATTGTAACTATGGGATTGGGAGTCAGCTCTGACTTATGTGCCCTCAGGCTAAGGTCCTGAAGGATCAGTTTTGAAGCTATTACAATCATTCCCCTGCTTATTCCTCTTATAGCAAATTTCTATAATTAAGAGTAAGTGGTCAATTGAAATCATAAGCACAGTTCAAGTATGTAATATCTTGCTATCATCTGGTCATCCCTCTGTTGCTAGATGGATGTGTCTGTATGAAATAAAGAGCTTTAAGGACCTTATATAAATGCAAAAGCAATTGATACAACTGTCTGTGGGACCTGTTTTTTCACTGATTATTGAAACTGAAGCTGAAATCTCTTTTATGTGGTTTAGAAAAGAGGATTTTAGTGTACTCAGGTTGTTCTTAGAAGGATATAACTTTGGGAATATTTTGTTATATCCATGGGAAAGTCACTTTTAAATTTGTTACTAACATGGGAATAACATTTTGTTTTTCTAGTGTATATAGTGTTTTCTTTTGAATAATTTACATTGAAAAGCTACTGGCCAATCTATGAATTGTTTGTGGGGTGTCTTCCCCAAATAGTAATCCAAGTCTTAATCTATTGTCCCCATCCTAAACCCCAAATACTATTGCAGCAGGGGGATAGTATTAATCCTACATAACCTTCCCACTTCAGAGCACTGATGGACTCAGACACTGAATAGTTTGGAGTCCATCCACCAAATAGTTCCTTCCCAAACAAATGGGACCCAAAGTCTTTGGGGGTATGGGGTGATGATCTATTCTTCTGAAACTACTTCCTGCTGAGAATGGGTGTTGAGCCAGGTCATCTTACAGGATCCCATTTGAAGGGGCTTGAGCCGATTGAAGATCCAGTGGGTTGAGTTGGACCCCTGAAGCTGGTCAATACAACTGTCTAATGCTGGCATTTGGAAACGAATTACTCAAAGCCTAGAGGAAAATAAATCTAAGAGAACTCCAGAGAGAGTAAATACAAAGAGCAGATCCCTCATTACTAAATATTATTTAATCTTCAGGGAAGGTATAAACACACCTTCCAAGAATAAGGGCTCTCTGGAAAAGATACCCCAAGAACAATTCAATTTGATGCTTGTCAAATTATGGAATTATAGAGGCTTGACTAGCTGTAGATAACTAGGTACAAAGATTGTGTCCTGATAGAGAAAAAGAAGATTTATGGAACCTACTGTCCAATTTGGAATAATATTTGGTTTGCTACAAGGGCTGGATATTTTAAAAAATGCACTTTAAAGCTTTCTTAGGAAGATTAGGAATCAAGTAATAGATACCACTGCTTGGGTAGAAATGGTAAAGTACTCTGTAAAGAGTCTGAACAAAAAGCAATTTCTATGTCTGTGCTGTGGGTTGCCTCATGCCCATCCAGTACCATTCCCTTTGGATATGGAAGAACACAAGAGTGGATTTTTCCTGTTCCCAAAATAATATTCCTGGGGAGAACTGCAGTGCTTTACACCAGTCTCTTACCTCTGGAGATCAGTCAGCTTGCCTCTCATGGTAGGGTGAAAGGTTCCAAAATCTAGGGACTGTAGTAGCCTGTATTTGAGTCTGGAATGTAATTGAGGATAGCCCTGGCAATTTCTCAGGGTTGAGTATACCCCTAGCAAGCCTTGGGTGGTATTGTGGAGATAGCACTCTGAAACCTGCTTTGCTTGGCAACTGAGTGGGCATCTGTGCGACGACCCAATTGGCTGTTCTTTCCCCTTGGCATTCAATGAAGAAAGTAAGACTGAATCAGGAAGAAATCAAATCAAGGATAGTAACTGATAAATTAAAGGCTAGAAATCTAGTTCTGGATTTGCATCATTCCTACTCTGGTGAGTAAATATTATTGGAAAAGTTATACAAGAGAAGCAGTGAAGAGAATAACAGAACAGTTAGATGCCACTAGCAGAACTTCATGGGAAAATAGAATGACTATAAGAAAGGTTATTGGCAGGAAGAGGAGGAACATGTGCTACAATTGGAAGTAGTTTCATTCCCAGTACAGCCCTGTCAGAAGAATTAGCAGAGAATTGGGGGATTAATTATCCGTCCTGTGTAAGGAGATCTGTGCAGGAGGTTTGGGATGCAAAAATTAGCCAAATCTGAGGGGTTTTAAAAGAATGTAGAAACCAAATTATTAAAAAAGAAAAAGAAGGGGAAATTGTGAGAAATGGATGGACATTTGTTTCCACAGTTATGAAAATTAAATTGGAGAAATAAAACAAATTAGAAAACTATAACCTACTAGGACATCAAGAAATAATCAAGGGCCAAGAACTGACTTTTGTAATCAGGGGTGGTGGTCTGAAATTTTGTTCTTGGCCCTTAGCCCTCCTTGGTTACCTTCCCCCTTCTAAAATGGAAGCTCCTTTGAGGAAGGGACTGGCTAGGTAATGAGGGGTGGAGATTCATGATGTGTAACCCTTTTAACCTCCAATTAATGGGGGAGGGATTTATGCTTCAAGATAGGAAATAAAATGCTGCCTTGGAGTCCCAAAGGGGTGTCTGTTCACTAAGGCATCCATTCTTGCAAGAATGTAAAAGAAATCTTTCCTGCTTTCATCAGTGAGTCAGTGGAGTTCTCGGGAAGATATTTTGTTTCTTACACTGGGAACTGTTGAAGACCTGAGCTTAAAAAGACCAAGCTCTCATATTGTATCGGTGGCTGTCTCCAGTCATCCTGATCTCTGTCTGGCCACTGGACCTTGATGATTCTGGACAGGAAAGTGAGGCAGGTGACCTTGCCCAGCCCTCTCCCACTTCGGTCCATTCACTTGCTTGTCATGACATCTCTAATGAAAGACAACCAACCACAAGAGTGCTTCTGGGGGAGGCAGGGCCTGGGGCTTCCCTGAAAGAATGGGCCTTTTCCCCCACCCCCACCCCATCGAAGTTCTCTAGGTGAAAGAGATAAAATCCCCTAGTTGAGGGTGGGGAGCCAGGATTCTGCATATTTCCACTGGAATTAAGTTTTGTAGCTCATTGATAGGAACCGAGTATTGTTTTACTTTTGTATACAAATGAAAACAGAAACCAAACCAAATGTTGATTTTTGTCTCCTTTTCTACCATTGTGGGTGTTTAGTGAATAGTCATAGATGGAAACTTTTGTTTTCCTGAATTATGGCAAACTGTTGTGGCACTTCCCTGGTGTAGACATTTCCCTAGGGTCCGGGAATCGGCTGAAGAACATGAAGTTTTACATAAGTAAAAACACATATGTGCTTCTTTGGTTGTGCTTTTAGAAGTCATTTTAAAGTTCATGAACATCTAGAAAAGAAATTATGCAAAGTAGCAGAGAAAAAGGATTCCAAGCCATATACATCCAGAGAGAGAGAGAGATGAATGTGGACCACAACATAGCATTTTCACACTCTTTATTGATGTTTGCTTGCATTGTGTTTCCCTTCTCAATTTTTTTTCTTGTAGATCCAATTTTTCTTGCACAACAATGATAAGTGTGGAAATATGTATACATATATTCGATTTGTTAAGTATTTTAACATAATTAACATGTAGTGGATATCCTGCCACCTAGGGGAGGGGTGAGGACTAGGGGGAAAAATTTGTAATGGAAAGCTTTATAAGGGTCAATGTTGAAAAATTACCCATACATATGTTTTGCAAATAAAAAGCTTTAATTAAAAAAAAAAAAAAAAGAAAGAAAGAGTTCCACTGGAAATACCCACAGCCCCCGGTCAGTGGAGCTGGCCTTGGAAAAAAGATCTGATAAATGTAACGGGCTGATGTCAGAGATGAGGGGCTTATGGCTCTGGGCATTTTGCAAAATGCTTCAGTGATCTGCTTTCTGTTTTCTTTTTTGGCCACCTTATTCCTTACTCTAGAACACTCCTACCAGCCCCAGCCCTCACTCATCATTCACACACCCTCTTGCATATATAGTCTCTCTCCTTCCTCTTTGCCTCTGTCTCTCTCTCCTCCCTCTTCTCTCCCTCTCTCCCACACATGTGCTTCTTTTAATTAGTATTGTTGAGGAGAAAGATACCCCAATAAGATTAGAGTGCCCCTGGTTGGTGTCATGGGTTTGGTGAAAGAATTCACACACTCATTTTGTCTCCAAGTTAAGGGGCAAAGATTTTTTCTGCTACTTGATAGTGGGCTTAAAGTTCTAAAGGAGTTTAGCAAAGAGGCAGGAGCAAGAATTACTCTGTGCAGTGGGCTAATTCCAGGGGAATCCACCAGAGTGGGAATCAAGGAGATTAACTTTGTGGAAAAGAGAAACTAAGATTAAGTTGATAGATTAAAATGATGATTTCCAGGTACAGTTGTGGGGTTCTGTTGGCTTACTAACCAACAGAATCAGTATTGAATTACTGCTATTGACCAGCACTGTTTGTGGCTCTCCCAAAGTGGGCTACCCTTAGGGCTTCTCAGGCTTTGCCACTTTCTCACACCTCTTCAGCATGATCATGCAAAACCAATCCATATAGCCTTGTATTAAAATCTTTTCTTTCTTGTTCTTCCCCTCATGGATAATGTAATAAATCATTACTGAAGACAGCCCAACTTTGAACCCCAGTTATTCTTACACTTGAGAAATTACTGCTGTCTTGATAAATCAAAAACAAAGAAACATGGTGTTTCTTGTCCAGAACTAATCAAAAACATCTTTTTTCCCCCTCATTTTCTTTTAAAATGTGAGATTGATTTTGTAGTTCTTACTTTCCTCTAAGAAACATTTATATTCTGTTGCTTAAAGACAAAAGTATTTTGTAATCCTTGCAATTTATCTTGCAGATATATAGAGATCTTTATATAGACTTACTGTTGTCTATAACAGCTTAGAAAGTAGCTACCATTATTAGGTCTGTTTTCTAAGGTGATCAAAGGAAAAATGAAAAGAACCTATATGTTTTAAAATGTTGTAAGAAATAAAATATCATACCAAGAACTTCACTGATGAATGCATGAAAGATTTTATTTTACCTTCTTGCAAGAATGAATGTATCTCAATTCTGTAGAATGGGAACATACCTACAGAGACCAGGTTAAGCCTTTTATGATGTTTGGTTAATTGGCCTTATTTCTCCCTTCACAATCCTGACTGATCAGAATCCTTTCCAGGTTATCCTTTTTTCTTATAAGGTGAGTAATATCAATTTTAAGCAAAATGCCACTAGAGCAGTTCTTCCTTTGATTCTTTGAGCTCATGCTATTGATCATGTTTCCATTCTCCCAATCCTTCCTTTTACTAGGACCATATCATATTCCCTGGGGTAATTTCCCTTCCTCAAGGACACCTGGGGAAGCAAAACAACTAAGATTGAAAAATCCCATTTCTTACAATATTGCAGTAGCTCATGTTGTGTTGGTAAATAACTGAAAATAGAAGGCATGGCTATCATTTGGGGATTGAATAAACAAATTGTAGTATATGATTGTGATGGAATACCTACTGTGCTATAAGAAATAACGACCTGGTTGATTTTGGAAAGCACAGAAATATTTGTATGAGGTAATGAAGAGTGCAATGAGCAGAGCCCAGAAAATGTTATCTATAGTAACAGCAATGTTGTTCAAAAAATAACTGAATAATCTTTTGAGTATTATAAATATCCAGATCATCTACAAAGGACCTATAAAGGCTTTCTACTTCTAGAGAGAGAACTGATAAATAGAAGGATGTATAGTATAGTTTTACATATACACACACATATCTGTGTCAAATAGTGGCATTCTCTAGTGTGGACTGAGGGGGATGGAGGGAAGACTTAAAATGTAAAAACAAATTAAAATTTAAAAATAGGCTTTTCCTTGTATCCAGAACATAAAAATACTAAGTGTTTAAAAAAGATCTACTATATGCATATGTGTGCATATGTGTCTGTGTACACACATATACATGCATATACACACGTGTCTCCAATACAACCCATGCATAAAGCAACTACTGTGTGTAAGGCACTCTATTAGACTTTGGGGGTGCAAAGAAAAAAATGATAGTTATGGCCCTCAAGAAATCTGTAGTCTGAGAGGCAGACTAGATGGCACAGTGGATAGAGTGCTGGCCCCAGACACTTAATACTTCCTATCTGTGTGACTCTGGGCAAGTCATGTAACCCCAATTGCCTCAAACTCCCCCCCCCCAAAAAAAAGAAAGAAATTTGTGGTCTGTTAGGGATAAGAATACACATAGAATAAATTAGAATGGCATTAAATAGCATCTAAATGCTGAGGAATATTGAAGAGGCAGAGACCTTTAATTTTGGGGAAAGCTTCTTAGACGTCATCATGGGGGGGCAGCTAGGTGGCGCCGTGGATAGGGCACCAGCCCTGAAGTCAGGAGGACTTGAGTTCAAATGTGATCTCAGACACTTAACGCTCCCTAGCTGTGTGATCCTGGGCAAGTCACTTAACCTCAATTGCCTCAGCAGAAAAAAGGGGGGGGGGGAGTCATCATGGGAGCTGCCTGGAGAAGGATGTTCATTGTTGAGAAAGGAATGTCGTCTAGGCCTGTGATGCTGCTGTGTGAGGGAGTGCCAGGAGGCTCCAGAGAACTGGCCAGTGTTCAGGAAGAGCTGGGATTTAGCTAGGAGGTGGAGTGAAGAACTATACACTGGAATTAGGTGGAAATTTTCTAGAGCCAGGTTGGAAAGGGCCTTATGTGACCAGCTTTGGGGCTGGCATTTTATCCTGTAGGAAGCCAGGAAAGGTTTTGGAATGGGCAATGGAATGGACAGAATTATGCCTTGTAAAAAGATGACTTGGACAGAGTTTTAGGGGGAAAAAAGTGTTAAAAATAACTTGTTTCCTCAGAAAAGGCTCAATAAGCAAACATTTGAAAATATTTTGTCTTTCCTTCATATAGTTTTGTATATACTCTTAAACATTAAGCTGCTACCACTATTTGTTCCTGACCGTTTTAGGATCAAAGTTTTAAAGCAAGGTCAACCTTCTATTTCAGAACTCCGAGTTGGCCAGCTAAATCCAACATCTAAGTTGGTAGGAATCCTCTCTACAGCAGAGCCAGCACTTGATTGTCTGGCTTGTTTGGAAAGGTCTCTGGCAAGGGGAAACCCAATGGCTTGGTTTGAATGGTGATTGTAAACTAATGAAAATCTGAACCTCAATTCTTATTTTCTCTCCTTGATTGTTTGAATTGTACAGCAGTCTAATCTCTGTAGTCCTGTATTTTACCATGTGTTTCTAAGCTTTTGTTGAGTTAATGCCATTTAGGAAGATGTACTTCTGATTAATGGACAGTTAGGTGATGCAGTGGAGAGACCACTGGCTTTGGAATTGGGGAGACTCATCTTTATGAGTTCAAATCTAGTCTCAGATACTTACTAGCTATGTCACTTTGGGCAAGTCCCTTCTCCCTGTCTGCCTCAGTTCCTCATCTGGAAAATGAGCTGGAAAAGGAATTGGCAAAACCCCTCCAATGTCTTTGTCAAGAAAACCCCAAATGGGGTCATGAAGAGTGGGGCATGACTGAACAGCAAAACAACTATAAAAACTTCTGAGTAATCCTCAGTATCCTACCATCATAAAAATTTAAGAGAATCAAAGAGGAACTGAACAAATGAGAAGATCTTGCATGTAGGTTAATCAGAAATGTAGAGAAATCTTAAGAAATTTCTAATTTATTTATACATATAAAACTCAATTTAATCAAAGTGCTAAAGGTTATTTTGTAGAATTGGGAGAAAAGGCTTAATTATTTTTTTTTCTTAGGAATTTTGTTATAACTGTAGCTGAATTTTTTACTCCCTTTTGCTCTTAGCTAATGTTATACCATATCCATCCACTCACATCAAAAGTGATCCTTAAGGGAGAAACCAAGAGACATTAATGTTTTTAGGTTTTGAGAACATAAGTTCACAGCATGGTGTAAAAGAGCATTAAGCTTTTAACTGGTATGTTTTCATTCCCAAAAGGCCATAGATCTTTCTATTGATGAATCCAGTCTGACTGGGGAGACGACCCCCTGTTCTAAATTGACAACGCCTCAGCCTGCTGCTACTAATGGCGATCTCACCTCAAGAAGTAACATTGCTTTCATGGGAACGTTGGTCAGGTGTGGGAAGGCGAAGGTAATTTTTAAAAAATAAAGATTTCTTTAAGCAAATTCCATATCCATTAAATTTCAAAGATTGAAGATTTTAAAAAGCAAGAAGCAACCTTTTTCTTCATTCCTGTTTTGAAAGGTAGGTGTGATTTAACTCGAGGGAATGAGAAGGCTTGAAGGGCCTTTTTGCAGTTTACCTTATGTTGTATCTGCTGCTGTGCCTCCTCTCCCTGGGCTGAATAACCTGTTTATCACTGTTCCATTTCTGGTAAAAGACCCACTCAGTGGTAGAGATGTACCAACACACCCGCTTCTGACTGTGCAGACGTATTTGTGAGGTTTGGTGACTGGGACCTCAGGAGTCTTCTTGATCATCATTATGCTTGGTTTTGACACCTGTAGAATTGCTATTTTAATTTTTTCAACAGAATTGGAAATTCCTTGTCTTTCATATTGTTTTAAAGGAAAAGTTAAATCTCTCTATATTTTAAACTTTATTTTCTGTCTTAGGGAATTGTCATTGGGACAGGAGAAAACTCTGAATTTGGTGAAGTTTTTAAAATGATGCAAGCAGAAGAAGTGAGTACTTTACTGTTTATTGTGCAACAAGCGCTTGTGTGATTATATTCAGGGAATATAATCCAGTGCATGTGTATACAAAGTGGCGAAGGGGAAAATTGAAGAAAGGGAAGTCTGTCCTTCAGCAGGGATTGGGGAGTTTGGGAAGTGGAAAAGCAATAGAACCTCGTCTAAGGGGGAGGTGCACTATTGGGTTTTGGGGAGAGCAGTGCATATTTGTAGGAAGTAGAGGTGAGGTAGGAGCATGGAAGTCTGTTCATATTGAATTGAAAACTGAGCTGAAGGCAAAGGTGAAGTAAAAGTCAGAACCTTGTCCTTTGCAAAGTGATGGTGTTATTTGGGTCATCTCCATTGTACCTGGTCTAATACCCGAGAAATTCACTGGGGAACAATTAGCATGGACATTGCAACTAATGTTCAGGACATTGTAGACCTTATGTGTTATTTTATGACAGAAGTTCTAGGTCTGATCTGTAGGTGTCTCATAAGGAGTATACATTATTGTAACAAAAGAAACACATTTACGGTCCAACACTGACCTTTGGGACATTGTGCATTGGAAAGGACTTCATAGTTTTTGCCCCATTAACTTCAGTATCTTCTGTCTAAGGGTGTCAGGTTTGATGGAACCACACATTTGTACCACTGTTTTTCTCTTATGCGGCATCCTTCTGAAAAGGTCATGTTCCAGAAGGTCATGATTGCCAGAGAGAAAATCCCAGTTTGTTTTGCTAGCTTGGCTGTGTTTGACTTTCCTTGTTTTTTTTCCCCTTCTTGTCATCACTGTTCTGGTTGGAGAAAATCTGTTACAGTACGGATTGGTTCTTTATTAAGTGATCTTTAAAAGATTAAAAAAAATAATTTTTTTTTCCTTGTTATTTAAAGAAATGTGTTTAGGAGAGGATTCTGGAAATATGGTAGAGTCAGAAAATCCATCTTTACTCTCATTGGGAATAGCTTAAAGATATCTATAGATATCTATATCTATCTATCTATCTATATATATATTATATGTGTATAATATATATCTGGAAAAGTATAAAAATCTTTTTAATTGAGAAAGTAATAAGAGGAAAAGGGGAGAAAGAGGGAAGAAAAGGCTACAGGAGGGATTTTTAGAGGGAATCTTAATAAAGAGAGAACAATCTATACATTTAGAAGGGAATAAAATTCTTCTAAATTTGTAAAAAAAAAAAAAAAGAGGGTGACGAAATAAGACGAGGGTGGTAATAGAAGGATATATAGATTAACAGGAATGGTATAAAGAGGAAGGAAAATATTGAGGGGAAGATAAGGGAGGGATGCTTGGAGGGATAGGTTAAGTAATTGGCAAGGTAGTGGGGTAGAAGTAAAGCAAAGGAGTCAGCAGAACTAGGAAATAAGAGATTACAGAAATATGAGTAGAATTTATTAGGTTAAAAAAAGTGAGTAATAATCATTGATTTCAGTCAAAGTTAAAGCTAAAATAGATTTACACTATAGCCAACTATATTAATCAGTATTGTTTTAAATTGTTTGAAATAGCTAGATAGTATAAGGTTGGAATATTGCTTTGGAGTAGGAGATGATCAGTTGATGGACTTAGAAAAATGTGAAAAGACTTGGACATATAAAGGAAGATGTCTACCTTTAGAAGACAAATAAGCATAATTCAGCCTCATATAGATGTATATGAATGTATGTGAATTGTGTCTATATCTGTATCTATATGTGTATGTATGTGTGTGTGTGTGTGTGTGTGTGTATACATATATATATATGTGAATATACAAATATTTTGCATTTAATTGTAGCCTTCTTGGGTGAGGGAAGAGGAAAGGAAAAAAAAAGAATAAAGTAAAACATACATAGCAGAAAAGAAAAAATAACCAATAAGGAAGCAAAAACAAAGTTGGACATTTCAGCACAATGTGTAGTATTTATTATATAGGTTTTCTTGAAATGGAAATTTGTTTTAAATTTTAAATCCTCTTATATGCTGCTGTGCACGTGGTGATTTTTTTTTCTTTTTCTATTTCTATATTTTCTATATAAAATCCAAGTTTTAAATAAATAAATTAGGGGGGAGAAAGAGAGAGGAATGTTTATATGACAGCAAAACTCAATTTCATACTATTAGTTTTCCAGAGTTTTGAGGACTTAGTGTTGATATTCAAGTATTTGAAATTAGAATTTTCTAGAATATAGAAATTAGAATCAAGTTATAATTAATCCACACAATACATTTCCTCATAAAAATATATTCTTCACATACATTTTCCAGTTTAGAAAATCTTTAAAAATGAACTAACTCACCTAATCCTAGCCAAGATTAGGCAGTATTAGTTTATTTCCATTAAACTTATTTGTCTTTATTCTCAGGTAGCAATGTTTTTGTTTTTGTCATTATTTCCTTGTTCGTAGGGATGCCTTGTATTTATTTTTCAGTCTTGTCCTCTTGTATAGAAGTCTCTATCTTATATGCACTCCATTCACAGGCCCCATGAAAATGCCTGCTGTGCTAGAAAATATAGCTATTGAACTACAACTTTAAACAAAACCAAACCAAAATCTTTCATCAGATGCTTCAGCCTCTTCAGTGGCTAATTGTCTTTCTCTTCTCATGTTCTTCACTTTTTAGGATTTCCAATATGTTATACAGTTCTGTATAACATGCTATTTTTCTAGATGGAGATCTTATTTTGTATTCTTTTCAGCAGACAACATGGTTGATGTTAAACAGGGTTTTCATCCTAACACTCCAATGTTAAGTTGTCAGTTTGATAGAAACAATTGTCTCGAGAAAAAAATTTTTAGTGAACCCAGTGGGAAACTTGTTGAGAACCAAAAGTTGAAGAATAATTTGAGTGTTTCTCCATTCTGAAAGTATTTGTTCAGCTCCTGGTATATTCTAGGCGTTTCCCATATGTGAAACATAAGTGTGTTAAGTTTTTAATTTGTATAGTATCTTTTGATGTGTCCTGGTACTTATCTAAAGTCAGTAGTTTTCAGTGAATTAAAAAAAAATGAAAATATGTTTAATTTACTTACACTAAGATGTTCTTTGAGAAATCTGATCATGATGGTTTCCTCTTATTCACAAAAGGCTCCGAAGACACCACTGCAGAAGAGCATGGATCTTTTAGGAAAACAGCTTTCTTTTTATTCCTTTGCCATAATAGGTAAGAGAAGAGTGAGTATCTAAATTGCTAATTAGCCTTTAATATTGGAAAGACATGATTGTTGGATCATAGAATTTAGAGCTGGAAGGGCCTTTAGAGGTGATCTAGTCCAACTCCCTCATTTTATAGATTGGGAATAGTTCTTTGATTTGCCTTAAGGTTAACTTTCTGCTTTCAAAGAGATATGAGCTAGCATATCACAGATCCCACGTTACTCACCCATAAGGAGCACTTGACAGGTGGGAACCTCATAGGCAAATAGGACAGTTTTGAGTTTGTGATAGATCTGAGTATAGTCTGTGCTGGACCCTAGACCTTGGTTGTAAAATGTTCAGAAGGTGAATTGTTGGAGTTGGTGCCCTGAAATCTGAGGGGAAGCAGGCCTCGGTAGGGAGGGAGAGAGCTTTTATGACCAATTCTAGGCAAACAGAGGTCGTCATCCAGAGCCCAGTGTGACTTTCAGGGAGCCCATCGATGTAAACTTTGATAAGATACACACGGAAAGGCCCCCGCTGGACCAGACTTTTTGTAGGGATGTTCTGATAAGCTCTTACAAATAGAGGAGATGTCTGTTGTTGGGGAAATATCTAAAATTAGCATGACATGTGAAGGTAAGGGAATACAGTTGTGCCAGAGAAAATGACTAATGGGAAGAACTCAGAGCAGAAGGCCTTTATGAAGCAATAGACTGAAGCGGGAGAACAAATAGGTGATGAGGGCAGTCAGATTCTTAGAACCCCACTGCTCTCCAATCCCCAGTCTGAGTTCCAGGAAAGAGGGGAGGAAGCTCATTGCTGCCCCCAGAGAGGTGGGGACCATGGCTGAGGCATACAGCATGCCTTCTCCAAGGGGGTCACTCTTCAAGGGCTTGTTTTCCTCACTTGATTTTTTGTTTGCTGTAAAGTTTGGGTCTGGTGTGGGGACTGGGTCACCGAGAAGTGACTATGAAGTAAAAACAAGGCATCAATAAAACTTAAATGTAAAACCCCCTTCTTCCTCCTTCCTGAAAAGATGCAGAGAATGTGGAAGCCAGCCCATGTAATGGAGGCTGAAAACAAAACACAGTTCTCTAAGGATTGCATCAGGGGTGACAGAATCCAGGGTGAACTTTGGCTAACAAGGAAAGCTAAGAACAGAAAGAGTGGGCTTTAAGCTGCATTTGGGTGAGAGAGGAGGATCTAAGGTGGGGAGTTAGATTGTCCTTCAGGATAGAAAGGATGAGAGCAATGAACAAGAGACTCTGCAAAGAAGAATGATCTTTGGACTTGAGGGAACAAACCAAAAATGGCAGATAGGGAGTTCATATCCCCAATAAGGAAGGTGAGGAGGAGAGCTCTTATCAGGTCTCCACGATGAGTTCAAGTCTCTAGAGCCTTCATTTAGCAGCGTTTAATAGGCTTAGAAATGGGGGGGTTCTGTGGGACCAAATGTGGGGAAACCTTGTTCCAGTACTCAGAAGAGGAAAGGCCTCGAGCCTTTGAACTGTAGGCTCCTGTTCTCAACTTCAGTCCTTGGTGGAATTCTAGTCTGTCTTTTTGAAAAAATAGTTCCTGAGAATCAGAGCACAGAGAAATAGCTCCACTCCATCAAGATATGGCCATGTCAGACTACATCAGTTGAATACTGTTGTTACAGCGTACCTCGATTTTCTTTCTTTCTTTTTTTTTTTTTTTGGCTGAGGCAGTTGGTGTTAAGTGACTTGCCCAAGGTCACACAGCTAGGGAATAGTAAGTGTCTGAGATCAAATTTGAACTCTGGTCCTTCTGACTTCAGGGCTGGTGCTCTATCCACTGTGCCACCTAGCTGCCCCCGTACCTCGATTTTCAGAAAGTATTTGAAAGATTTTTGTGCTCCTCTGGTAGAGAAGATGGAGAGGTTAGGACTGGATGTCAGTGGAGAAAAGACTTTGGGCCGATGTTCCTGCCCCACTCTCTCTGGCTCCCATTCACCTCCTCTTGCCTTCTGCTCTTGTTTCCTTCCCACACAAGGGGAGAATGGGTGACAGTTCTGTTGTCCTGTTATGGCTCCAGAGAGGAGGAAAGGCTGATGACAGGCATCAAAGAAACATCACAGCCCACCAAAACAAAGATGAAGTTTCATAGGAATAAACTATGTCTTTAGCTTGGGTTCAGCTTCCCATGTACAAGCTGGGGGGAGGGATGTGCCTTGGAAGCAGTTTGTCTGACCATCAGGTTGGGTTTTTGTGGAGGCAAGAAGCTCCATATGAGGCAGCCACAAGAAGCCAGTTCGACTGGGCTGTGTATCCTGGGTTCAGGAGGCATTAATTCTGCTGACTTGAATCCAGCCCTGTGGAGGAGTGTGCTTTTCTAGGTATTGTAGTTTAGGAAGAACTTTAGTGTGCTTGAGAGTGTTTCATGGGGGGTAGCCACGAGATGGAAGGCTTTAATTCCACAGATGAGGATGGGTCAGATCTAGACGAGACAGAAATGGGTTTTAACATCTTTGAAGGGTCCTTACGTGTAAGAGACTTAACTTTGTTTACTCTCAGAGAGTAGAAGTTCTTCTTCCATCCTGCAGCCAGAGAAGTTAGAACTTTTTTATCAGAGTTCCTTGCTAGATCAGGTGCCACTGTATATTGTCTTCCAAATAAGTGTGCATGTCTGAGAGCTTTGGTGTAAATTAGGTCAACTGTCTATTTCTTTAATAGCTATTATTTATATGGTGCTTTAAGGTTTGCAAAGCATTTTACCATTTTATTTCATTTGATCCTCACAACAACCTTGGGAGCAAGATGGTATTATTATTCCTATTTAACAGGAGAGGAGACTGAGGAAAACAGGTTAAGTGATTTTCCCAGAAGCCCATAGCTAGTACACTCTGAGGCTGAATTTGGACTGAGGTGAGGCTGAATTTGGACTGAGGTAGTCCTGAATTGACATCCTGCACTGTGCCAATGAGCTCCCTGTTGAAAAGAGACCTGATTTAGAATACAAATCAGTAATCTGTTGGAATTGGCTATATTGTTTAAAATGCCTATGACTTTCACATCCCATGGATGTGAGGACTTTTTTTTTTTTTAGTAGCTCATTTCATTCATTTTTTTCTCAATAGTATTTTATTTTCCCAAATCCATGCAAAGATAGTATTCAACATTCACCTCTGCAAAACCTTATGTTCCAGATTTTTCTTCTTTCCCCTCTCCCCAAGACAGCGATCAATCCGCTGTAGATTAAACATATCCAATTCTTCTAAACATGTTTCCATATTCATCATGCTGTGCAAGAAAAATCAGCTCAAAAGGGAAAAACCACAAGAAAGAAAAAAACAAACAGGCAAAAAGTGAAAATATGTTGTGGTCCACACTCAGTTCCCACAGTCCTCTCTCTGGGTGCAGATGACTCTCTCCATCACATTTCTATTGGAACTGGCCTGAATCATCTCGCTGTTGAAAAGAGCCATGTTCATCATGCTTGATCTTCATATAATCTTCTTGTTGCTGTGTACAATGTTCTCTTGGTTCTATTCTCAATGAGAACTTGTAATAAATTAGTCCTTCAGCAAGTATTTCTGCATTTACTGTTTTGCCAGGTACTGTGTCTGGTCCTAGGAATGCCCTCAAGGAGATCCACTCTAAAAAGGACATGCTATGTCAACAGCACAAATGGAGTATGGTCCCTGGTGCACAATAGGCACTTAATGAAGACTCCACTGACTGACTGACATGGGACTTGGGTTTCAATTCTGTTATCCCAGGCTGTCACTTTGCCTTTCTGGGTCTCAGTTTCCTAATCTGCAATTAAAGCTGATGGACTAAAATGCTCTTTAAGACTTTTGTAGAGCTTTCAAGCTGGGGCACTATAAGTAGAAATAAATACAGAGTAACCGGGGAGAGGCACTAGTATTCAGTAAAGAAAAGTTTGTGAAGAATTAAATGAAAACTGAGTTCTTGAATATATTATAACCTTGAAGAGGTTTCATCATTTTAGTATCTTTGTTAAGTGGTTCTTAAAGACCTCTTGGACTAGGGGGTAGAGCTTTAAATATACATGCATTATAATAGTTTCTGACAGTACATGCCTTTGGAGTGAGCGTTCAGATTTTTGCTTCAGGAGGCCATGATTTCATCAGTGGGACTGCTGGTTTCACAGCCACAGACTGTAGTTCTCACAGTCCAATAAGCTGCCCTGAGCAAAGGGAAGTGACAATCTGATGAACAGCCGTCTGGGTGACAAGCAGACTCTTGAGTTTGGCCAAGCTAACCCACAGCCTGGAGTTGGATTGGTCCTTAAAGCCTTTCCAACTTGGCTGACCCTGCTAATGGAAGTCTTGTGGCATGGATGATCATTTAACATTTGAATTGATATTTTGTTTGAATTAAGAAATCATTTTAACTTTGCTCTTGTTCTTTACTTGTCTACTTTTATCATGAAGGGATGGGGAAGAGGAAGTTAATTAACTTTTAATTTATTCCTTACTTCTTCTTACTAACTAAAAGGATATAGAACTGTGTGATAAAACCTCTCTGGCCAGTGTGATCATTATGGATTAACAGTGTCCAAAAAACTTTGAACTCAGCTGAAAATGTTTTCAAGATGCTTTCCTGAATTTTCCTCCTAGTTTACCTTATTGTTTGTTTGATTCAGGAGCTTTCAGAGTCAGACTCGGTTTCATCATGGTGAAGAACAGTCATTTGTTACTGTATGGGCAGGTAAATAGGTATCGAGGCTTGGGCTTTGTCCACCCCAAGCTGGCCCAAGCCTGAAAGTTGTGCACTCCAATCCCAAGTACATTTCGGGCACTAATATTCCTTTTTCTGTCATTTGCCCTCTTCTAATGGCTAGCTTGAGAGAAGTAATTGGTTTCTGATTGAATTTATTTTTTTATTTTTTTAGTGCCTTAAAGTACATTTTGAAAGTGTAATTTCAGGAAATGTAACTAGGAAGGATGGTAAGCATCCATTAAATGCCTATTTTCTGTGAGGCCCTTTGCTAGGTCCTGATGGCTCTGATTAGAAGGCCTTACTCCTTTTGATCTGAAATCAGTTCTCTTTGCACACTATCAAAATCTTAATTCATTGTGCTTTTTGTAATAAAATGATATTGGTATTTTTTGAAATACAAAATAAATCCATCCCTATTATGTTATTTTATGTTATGCTATTATAAATTTCACATATTTGGCTGTGATTTTCCCATAGTTTCAAATTTAAACTTATCCAATTGTAATCTGACATTCTGTCATCCATAAACCAGCCTAGTGCAGTGTGTTAGATTTGGTGTGAAAGATCTTCAGTTCAAATTTTACCTTGCCTAATGTCTATTTTTGTGACTTGGAATGAGTCACTAATCTGGGGCTCAGTGTCCTTATTTATAAAAGGAGAAGATGGGACTACATGATTCCTAAGGTCCATTCCAGCTTTAAGTCTATGATCTGTGATCTTGTGATCTCTGTGTGCTATGAGATTTCAATACAACCTTAATTATCATGATGCTCTTCCCCAGAGTTTGAATAACGAGGCCAGGACCTGTTTGATTCTGTTACAGGTATTATCATGCTGGTTGGCTGGTTACAAGGAAAACATATCCTGGATATGTTTACTATTGGCGTGAGGTGAGAGAGAAGCTGGCGTTCAGTCTTTTGGGTTTTATCTTATGGCTGTGACATCTTGAGCAATTTTCTCAGAAGAGAGAACAATGTCATTTGGGTTCCATTGCAGTATTTGGTGCATTATAGACTAGACAAGAATGCTGTTCTCCTCCAAGTCCTTATAATCCTAACGAAGATGTAATTTGTAAATGTTGTGGACATTTTAAAAGTTCTACACCAGGATTAAGTTTTTCTCTAGATTGCTTTGTATTGTGTTATTTGTATTGTATCTTAACATTGTAGCCTTGCTTTTCCTGGTTATTTGAAGAACCCTTAAAATCCCAACAGTTTCATAGGTTGCAGTGACTAAGAACTTTAGACTCATTCAGATAGTGCTAAATTCTATAGAGGTTTAATAAAACATGATATTTTGTGGTTTGCTGTACATTAGTGATTTAGTAATATTTGCAGGCCAGACCAGCACTTTTTCCAAAAACAAGTTTTTATTGATGTCTTTTGTTTTTTTACATTAGTGCAGTTTCCTCCAGAATATCCCCCTTCCCCTCCCAGTGAGCCATCCCATATAACAAAAAATGTTTTGTTTTAAGATTAAAGGAGGGAAATTGGCATAACTGATTAATACATTGGAGAAATTGGAGAAAATGTGCAATGTACAACACATGTGGACCTCCCCCTTCTTTCTGCAAAGGAGTGTAGGGAGAGTCTTCTTATGTCTTTTCTTTGGAGACATTGATTGGCTGCACTAATTCTTTGGGATTTTACTCTATTTTAAGTGCTTGGTACAGTTTGTGCAGAAAGCTGGTTTGTGTGCTTTTCATTTGATTCGGGGCTTTCTGTTGTAGTCTGGCTGTTGCTGCCATTCCTGAAGGCCTTCCTATTGTGGTCACTGTGACTCTGGCTCTTGGTGTCATGAGAATGGTGAAGAAAAGGGCTATTGTTAAGAAGCTGCCGATCGTAGAAACTCTAGGTGAGTCACGTTGACTGAGGGCTCCAACTTGGGGGAATTCATGAGCAGGTTCAGTGCTGACCATGTTTGGTTCTCTACTTGCTAGGCCAGCCACAGAGGGTGGGCCCCCATGACAACATGGGGGGAGGCCGATGTTGGCAAAGAGCGTCTGAATGCAGAATACTGAGATTTGTTTAAAATACATGTGATGAGGAAACAAAAATGCTAGCCCTCAAGTCAGGGACTTTTTTCATGTTGATACTAACAAAAAGCAGACCATGGAGAGACTCGCTGGCACAAAGTTGACTTGAGAACTGGGCATCTCAGGCTAATTGGAGACCTTTTCTGTTCTGTAGCCTCTTGGCTCTATGAGCAAGATGGCGAATCTGTTGTCTCTTTGGGAGCCCTCTGTTTTAAAGGCTCATTATTCTGTATCTGAGATATCCAAGAAGCACTGGGAATTTAATTTGCCTGTCTGGCAGTTTAATGTCATGATCTGAGCTAGCAGACACTTTGTGATGTCTCACTTCAGCATTATGTCCCAGAGACCTAGTGAGTTACCTCAACTGCAATCCTGCCTGTCCTATCTCCAGATTCATTAAACAGGCTTATTATGGAAAACTGGAATTGAATAGGGAGGGGGGAAAGCACTTAAAAAGAAATTTTTTATTGTAGAAAAAGAGGCTGCATTTTGATTGGGTAATCTGTGTTTAAAAAAAAACCACAAAATAAAAAACACAAACACAACAACAACCAAAAAAAAACCATGATGGGAATACAGCTTTAAACCCAACATTATTTCATTTTCATTTTCATAGGTGCAAATGAGCATCAAAGATACCATCTCCTTTTGTCAAGTAATTTTCTCATCTTCTGAGTAGTTTGACTTTCCAAGTTCATTTATTTGTGTCCATTCAAAACCTTTGGGTACTCCCCATTCTTCTTCTCTGATGGTCCAATGCTGTTTTCTTTAAGGTTGCTGTAATGTGATTTGTTCTGATAAAACTGGGACACTGACCAAGAATGAAATGACTGTGACTCACATCTTTACTTCGGATGGCCAGCATGCTGAGGTATCTCATGGAATTTCTCCATTTTTACTGAAGGCATACCTTTGTTACCGTATTCTTTTTTCCCATTATCATTGAAGGTACATCTTTAGGAAGAAGCTTCGCATTTTATTTTAACTTGCTAACAAATTCAAATTTCTTCAGAGCAGCGTTAAATTTTTCATCAGCAAATTTGGTTCCTTCTAGCCATTCTAAAGAGTTTGTATAGATCAGCTAGGAAGTATTTGAACATATCATACTGACTGTCCCCAAAATCTTAGGGCAGTCCTAAGCTTGAACAGCTGCATGTATAAAGAGTACTGTACTGAGGGCCACAGTTCATTAAGAAATTGTTATCGGATTCTGTGTCTGACAAAAGGAAATAGTGTTTTTAACTCCACTTGGCCTTGGCATGACTGCTAACCGTTTGTTATTGTCATTATTACTGGTTAAAATATTCTGTAAATGCTGAGGTGAGGTTATTACACTATGACTGTAAAAAGATTTAGATAGTACCTTTCTATAGAAGTAAACTCAAGAATAATTAATGGAATTTGTGACAAAAAATGTAATTCGAGCCAGGTGCATAAATGAAGATGGGTGTTGAACAATTACCAGGATTTGCTGTTCTTTGTTGAGAGCACAATTAAGTTGATTGCTTTGTATGGACAGTAAAATGATACTGTTGGTAATCAGGCAGATTTTTACTTTGGACAGTTGTGTGACATCTCTGATTTTGGTGAAACACATTAAGGTACATGTCCTGATCCAGGGGGAAAGTAGGATTCTTGTTTCTTTTGGACAGTTGCTTCTCATTTTTCCAATAGGACATAATCTGAACTATTACAGTAGATCTGTGGTATCTGTATTCCCTCCAGCATTTCATATTCCAACCCTCTCTGTAATGTAAGATTCTGGTCCATGTTATTGCTTGATGTTAAGAAAACCTCGAGGTTAGCTTCCATTATATATTCAATTTGATTAGTCACACATGGAAGGATGAAAGTATTAAAGTGTATGCCGTGTTAGCTCTGTTTCAGTTCATATGACTAATCATTGATTTGTAAATTTGGAATCATGAGTATTACCTGGTAATTATTGTTATTAATTCCTAGTTAAAATATTCAATAAATGATGAGATGAAGTTAATACACAATAGCTACCAAAAGATCTTAGATGGTAGTTCCTTTCTATAAATTGAATCTCATTGATCATTAATAGAAGTTATTTCACATTTTAATTAAATTTTACTAGTGAAAGAAAACATTAAAGTTGATAGACCTATCAAGTGGAATCTATCCTGAGTTTTAAGTTTTTCTTTTGAAGAACAAATTCAAATGCTTTTCTAGGAATGTACTTTTTGCAGTGTTATGGCATAAATTAATTTTAACATGACCTCTTGGTCTTTTTTCTTTTCTCTCTACTGGTCAGTAATTTTGATGCAACTTTATATAATTTCTTAGGTTACTGGAGTAGGCTACAACCAGTTTGGTGAAGTCATACTGGACGGGGATGTTGTTCATGGATTCTATCACCCATCCATTAGTCGAATTGTTGAGGCAAGTACTTAGGGACTGAAAGAATAACTTTTCAAAATGACTTGGTGTATTCTAATGGCTTTGTAGTTATGTGTGTATTTCTCTTAGGCGGGCTGTGTATGCAACGATGCTGTAATTAGGAACAGCACTTTAATGGGAAAGCCAACAGAAGGAGCTCTAATTGCTCTTGCAATGAAGGTATGTGTTTATAAATTACTCACTTTCAATCCCTTACCCCCTAATGCTTTGTCCTTGGAGAGAGTATAGCAGGACTGCTTTTATCTTTGCTTATGAGTCACATAATGGAAAAATCCCATATACCATATTTATCTAAATATAATTTTCTTATTTAGAAACAAATATAAAAAAAGCATTTTCATATACATATCAGAACATAAGAGGTTCTCTATAGACAAAACTGTGAATTACTATGTCGTACTAATGACTTTGTTAAAATGTATTTACTAAATTTTACACCTGATTTGAAATTATCCTGCTTTTGTTTCATTTAGAACTTTTCTCTATAAATTTAAAAAAAAAAAAAGTTTCAGTGGGCCCTCCCTCTTTTTTTGGCCTCTCTTTTGTGAACCAACTGCTCCCTCATGTCTTTGTTTCCCACCATTAAAAACCCTTGCAACAAGAGTGTAGTCAGGCCAAAGTGATCCATATGCCATATCCTAAAGTTTGTGTCCCTTCCTATACCTTGTATCTGTCACCTCTGTTAAGAGACCCTTTATATGAACTCCTTTGTCTGGCAACTTGATGCTATAGCTCCGCTGCATGTTTCTGAAGAACAGAAATGAGGGTGTATGTGGGTGTGTGTGTGTGTGAGATGGGAAAAGGTAGTTCAGCTGGAGCAGTGGGTTTGTATTAGGTGGCCCAGGTTCTGAAAAGATATACACCTTGAATTTGCTAAATAGTAGGAGACTATTGTCTTTAGTTAAATTCCAGGAAAGCCATGTGTTGCTATTGATCAGAGAAATGCAAATTAAGACAACTTGAGGTACCACTATACTCCTGTCTGATTGGCTAAAATGACAGGAAAAGATAATGATGAATGTTGGAGGGGATGTGGGAAAACTGGGACACTAATACATTGTTGGTGGAGCTGTGAACGGATCCAACCATTCTGGAGAGCAATTTGGAGCTATGCTCAAAAAGTTGTCAAACTGTGCATACCCTTTGACCCAGCAGTTTTTCTACTGGACTTATATTCCAAAGAGATCTTGAAGGAAAGGGACCCTCATGTGCAAGAATGTTTGTGGCAGCCCTTTTTGTAGAGGTTAGAAACTGGAAACTGAATGGATGCCCATCAGTTGGAGAGTGGCTGAATAAATTATGGTATATGAATGTCATGGAATATTATTGTTCTGTAAGGAATATCAGGGGGATGATTTTAGAGAGGACTGGAGAGACTTGTATGGACTGATGCTGAGTGAAATGAGCAGAACCATTATACACGGCAACAACAAGACTATATGATGATCAATTTTGATGGACATGGCTCTCTTCAACAATGAAATGTTTCGGTTAGAGCACCAGCCCTGAAGTCAGGAGGACCTGAGTTCAAATCTGGTCTCAGAACACTTAACATTTCCTAGCTGTGTGACCCTGGACAAGTCACTTAACCCCAATTGCCTCAGCAAAAAAACAAAACAAAACAATGAAATCAAATGTTTCAAACCAGTTCCAGTTGTTCAGTAAAGAAAGCCATATACACCCAGAGAGTGTATATGAAATGTGGACCACAACATAACATTTTCATGCTATTGATGTTTGCTTGCATTGTGTTTCCCTTCTCAGATTTTTTTTTTCTTGTAGATTCAACTTTTCTTGCACAGCAAGATAACTGTAAAAATATGTATATACCTATTCGATTTGTCAAGTATTTTAACACGATTAACATGTAGTAGACTTCCTGCCGTCTAGGGGAGGTTGGGGACGGGGGGGGGGCGGAATTTGTAACAGAAAGCTTTGCAAGGGTCAATGTTGAAAAATTACCCATATATTTTGCAAATAAAAAGCTTTAATTAAAAAAAAAAGAAAAGAAAAGAAATCCATGTGTTGGAAGAAGGAGACTTTTGGATCAGAAGTTCTTAATTTTCTTGGTTTCATGAGACTATTTTGGTAAGCTGGTGAAACTGATAGACCCCCCCACTCACAATGGTTTTCATTTCATAAATTAAAATATAGAATATTGTAGAAATCAATTACAATGAAGTATAGTTATCAGAAAAGTTTGTTTGTTTGTTTGTTTGTTTTTTTAAATCTCCCAGACCCAGCCTAAGAATCTTTATTTTAGTTTGGTTTTCACATGTCTCCCTCTCATTTCGCCCAAGCTGGGGCCAGCCATACTTATAGTCTGAACCTAAGGCCCACAGGCTCAGAAGCATTTGCCTGCCCTGTTTTCTGACCAGGATCATTCACTGCTCCTCAGGAGCCTGGGGACCCTGTATATGAGGGGGCTCTCTGGGTTTGAGCCAGCCTTGGGGTATGTAGACCCCTGAGTGCTGGTCTGTGTCTCTGCTAGCACCTGGATCGTGGGTCCTTCTCTCGGGCTATAGCCAGTTATGGGCAACTTTGGAGTCGGAGACTCGGTCCAATGCTGCTTGACTCTCAGAGCTTGCAGTCACCTTTTAACTTTTTGATGAGGTTATCAAGCCCCCTCATCTCGGCTGCTGACCCATGGCATCGAAGATGTGGTCCTAAAAGAAAGGGGAGGAGGGGTCTCCGGAGAGAGACTGAAAATGTGCTGGGCCCAGGGGATAGAGCATGGGGCCTGGAAGGAGGGCTCCTGTAGGCAAGCCATTTTAGTCTGTCTCTGTGTTCTCTTCTGTAAAATGAGGTTCATAGCTGTCCCTTTGTCAAGGTTGTGAGAATCAAACGAGGTATTATTTATGAAGTGCTTAGCAGTGTCTGGCACATAGTAGGTGCTCTCTAAGTGTTCACTGGTGGTGGTAGTAGAAATATTAACAGTAACAATCCATGTGTGATTGATGAGGCTTAAACCTTTAGCCTTGGTGTCTAGCATTGTGCTATGACTATCTGAGTCATATTTAGGAAGCTATTTATGTCTTTTCTTATGTTGTTAAAAGGATTATGTTGGTGAAAAGGATCTTTTTCCTTTTGTATTTGATGCAGATGGGTCTTGATGGACTTCAGCAGGACTATATAAGAAAAGCAGAATATCCCTTCAGTTCTGAGCAAAAATGGATGGCTGTTAAGTGTGTGCACAAAACACAGCAGGTACCCTACCTTTTAATGACTCCCCGCTGTATCATCTCATGTCATCCTTTCCCCTCTAATCATTCAGATAATTATTGCCCTGCCTGTACTGTCAGAATTAAGATTTACAGTCAACAGAGCTTTTCTACTCTAATACCTGTGTAACGTTGGACAAACTGTTTTGTCCTCCTGCTTTCTTATTTCCAAATAAAACAAGTCATTCTGGTTTTGTTTTTGTTTTTGAATGAGCAACAATAGGCAGGAGCACAGAGTTAAAAAATCCTAATGAAATTACTCTGTTTATGAGCAAAGGAAATGGGTTTCAAGTTTAACCTTTGCTGGAATTATAAATTCCTAGAAAATAAAACACAGTGAGAAATATTTCAAATTTAAGCATATGCTGCCAACTATGCCTCGGAGCTTCCTTTCCCTAATGTCCTTGGATTTGCGTCAGTTCCAGCTGCCTTCTGTTGGCCAGTTTCTTGAGGAGTCACGAGCAAGGTTCCTGAAAGCTCTCATTGCCTGTGCTTTGTAAGAGCATTAAGCCAGCTGCTTCGGTGTCGGGGGCAAACCTCGACTTCTTTGTGACCTTTCCGATTCCCAGGATTCTGGGGCACAACTTCACTGAAACTGCAGGAGTGGTGGATTTTTTTTTCTTCCATTCAGCAAGTTGACTTAATAAGTAGATGATGTGAGCAGAGCATTTCTATATAATATCAGTGAAATCTAATAGGAAGATCTAGAAAGAGAAAAGCTATTTAAAATGACTGCATCCTGTGTAAAATCCTGGAAGGCTTACCTACCACACTCCTGCACCAGAAATAAAAATAGACCCAAATAAACAGATGGGACAAGACAATGGAATAAAAATGACATTACTTTCTAAATTAATTTACTTATTCAGTGTCATACCAATCAGACCACCAAAGGGTTATTAAAACTTTTTGGCACTGGCTAAGAAAATAGAGATCCATCAGTGGAACAAATTAAGGATACAAACTACAGAAGCAAATGAACCTAGTAATTGCTGTTCAGTACAAGTAAAGACTCCATCTACTGGGAGAAGGACTCGTTATTTGTTTTCAGTTAGCCATTGAACATTTATTAGACTTTGCTAAGTCTAAGCATACAAATAAAAACAAAGCTACTACCTACTCCCAAAGAACTTACAGTCTAATGTAGGATGACAACATAAAAGGAAGCAGAAAAGTGGAATTGGAGTAGGAAAATGTCAGGGAGGACAGGGAATGATGAGTTTGAAAGAAGTCTATAATTGGGGTAGCTGATGGGAAATGGGGAGAAGATTGTGCTATGTCTGCCCTCCCTTCCCCCCAATTTTTAATTTATTTTTGCATTCATTTAAAAAAGTCTTGGGGTTTCAAATTCTTTCTCTCCCACCAGCCTTTCCTCTCCTTGAGAAGGTAAGCAGTCTATCAGTTATACATTTGAAATCAGGCAAAATATTTCCTTATTAGCCAGGTTGCCTCCAAAAAAAAAAAAAGTCACAGAAAATAAAGTGGAAAAATTACACTTCATTTTTTTGCTTGGAGATCATCACTTCTCTCCTTGGAGGTGGAGAGCATTTTTCATCACAATCTCCTCTTTGAGGAGAGACCTGGAGCTTGCAGCCTTACCTTGCAGGCCGACCTGAGGACCAGGCCAACTCAATCCTGCATCAGAGGGAGATCTCCCAGAAACGAGTTTGCTGCAGAAGGAGGGTACGATGGAGAGTCCAGGGAAGTTCTTAATGAAAGAAAGAAATAGGAAGGACAGGTTGATTAATTTTTTATCCTGGATTAAGAAGCGATATAACTCAGGAGAATCCTGCATATTATACATGTAACAAAAATAGAAATGTGTAAAACAGTCCTTGTGACTCATGCATATGGATTGCTGGCAGGCATGGTGATGAAGTCGTTAGAGCTGTCACCTCAAGTCCATGCTGGCTCTGTAACCGTGGGCGAGGCACAAAGGTATTATCTTGTATTCTAAGTTGCAGAACAGTTCTGATTTGGTAGAGAGACTCATTGTTGAGGGTTCCCTGTATCAATGAAATTGCAAGTTTGACCCTGTGTGCCTTACAGGGGGGAAAAAGCCTCTTCTAGTATACCAAGATTGTGTCTGGTGGAGCAAGAGTTCTTGATCATGTTTGTGTCATGACCCCCTTTGGGAGTCGAGTGAAATCTGTGGATCTTTTGTCAGAGTTTTATAGGTATAAAGTAAGATTTATAATTGAATTATGTAGAAATTCAATTATCAAAGTATTTTTTAAGTCCTTGGGCTCAGATTAAGAACGCCTGATATTGAGTGAAGAATTCATGCACATAAACTATAGATGTTCAAAATTTCCTGCACCACTAAACTGTAAGTTTATAACTATAGTTTTATGTAGGGATAATTTCTTTTATGTGGCTATCAGCCTTGTCTTTTGGACAAGGTTGTTTAAACTTTCCAGAGAGATGCAGAGAATTATAGCCAAAATCTGCTTGGGGCCATCATGGTGCCAGCATCGTACTGCTTCATGGCCATCTAGTAGAAATTCTACTTCCCTGTCATGTCTCTTCTTCTCCTCAGGACAACCCAGAAATTTGTTTTATGAAGGGTGCTTACGAACAGGTGATTAGATACTGTACCACATATAACAACAAAGGACAGACCTTGGCACTCACTCAGCAGCAGAAGGATGTGTATCAGCAGGAGAAGTCCAGCATGGGCTCCGCAGGACTCAGAGGTAACTCCCCTTCTTGGGGACCCCTTGGAGGAGTGGCAGGTCTTGTTTTTAGATTCTCTTCTTCATTTAGTACAATGTATATCATATTTTAACAGATTTATTGGGGCCCTTTACTTGTTATATCCTTTAAGCCCAGGAGATTTAACTGTCCTTATCTTATTCTGAAAATTTTCTTTTGGGCTAGAAAATTTTTGTTAAGATTGAAACTGTGCATAATTAAAACATGTCTTACCTTATCCATGTTTTCCATTCTTCACTTGAAGAATGCTCTATCTACATCAGGAGGTTGAAGGAGGGAATAGAGTCTGAGTCTTTCCTTGCTATGTGCTATCAGCAATAGGGGCAAATCTGTGGCTATGTTTTCTAGCCACAAATTGATCCATCTTCCCCGCATTTAGTTAGCTAAAAATGCCAGGGCTTTCTTATTCTGACGGGACTGATCTTGGGGAGGATTTTGTTTTTTTTCTAGTCAGGGACCATAACCAGGTGGGGACAGACTGTGGGAAAGCCTTTTCAAACCCCTAATTCTAAACTAGCACCACCTTTCCCCTTCTTGGCCTTTGGGGAACATGCTTTTTTTTTTTTTTTTTTAATTTTTATTTTATTTGCATAACATATGTGTGGGTAATTCTTCAACAATAACCCTTACATAGCTTTCCGTTACAAATTTTTCCCCCCAACTCCCCACCCCTCCCCTAGATGGCAGGATATCCACTACATGTTAATTGTGTTAAAATATTGGCAAATCGAATATATGTATACATATTTCCAAACTTATCATTGGTGTGCAAGAAAAATCTTACTACACAAACGATATATCAGATAAAGGAAACACAATGTAAGCAAACATCAATCAAGGAGTATGAGAATGTTATGTTGTGGTCCACATTTCGCATCCCTCTCTCTGGGTGTATATGGCTTTCTTCAGTGAACAATTGGAGGTGGTTTGAAACATTTCATTGTTGAAGAGAGCCATGTCCATCAGAACTGATCCTCATATAGTACTGTTGTTGCCGTGTATAATGATCTCCTGGTTCTGCTCATTTCACTCAGCATCAGTTCATGTAAGTCTCTCCAGGCCTCTCTGAAATTGTCCTGCTGGTCGTTTCTTACAGAACAATAATATTCCATAACATTCATATACCATAATTTATTCAGCCATTCTCCAATTGAAGGGCATCTATTCAATTTCCAGTTTCTAGCCACTACAAAAAGGGCTGCCACAAACATTCTTGCACATGTGGGGCCTTTTCCTTCCTTTATGATTTCTTTGGGATATAAGCCCAATAGAAATGCTGCTGGGTCAAAGGGTATGCATAGTTTGATAACTTTTTGAGCATAGCTCCAAATTGTTCTCCAGAATGGCTGTATCCGTTCACAGCTCCACCAACAATGCATCAGTGTCCCAGCCTTCCCACAACCCCTCCAACATTCATCATTAACTTTTCCTGTCATTTTAGCCAATCTGAGAGGTGTGAAGTGGTATCTCAGGGTTGTCTTGATTTGCATTTCTCTGATCAATAGTGATTTGGAGCACCTTTTCATATGACTATAAATAGTTTTAATTTCATCCTCTGAAAATTGTCTGTTCATATCCTTTGACCATTTATTGATTGGAGAATGGCTTTTTTTTTTTTTTTTTTTTTTTTTTTAAGGAAGCTGTTGCCTCACAAGGAGGACCTATTTGAACTGGGCATTTCCCCTCCCTCAGGGAGATAGCCCAAGCTGCAGGTTACTGGAGAGTGTCTTGATATTCTTGTTTTGGGGAGACAGATTGTGGATCCTCTCTGCAGTGATTCAGTACCTTGGGATGCCTGGACTAGGAGAGAAACCATTGCCTTGTCAGACCCTTGGCCCATGGAGCCACGACTTCTGCAAAGCCCATGTAGTTGTATTCACCTAAATTTAGTGGAGTCTGGGATGGCATTAGAAAGTGGAAGGCATGACCTTTCCAGCAGGGGGGAGCTGGGCTCTGGGGGTTGCAGCTGTCCCTTCTGGGTGGCCAAGATCCCTCCCATCTGGGCCCAGCCTGAGACAGCTGCACAGGCTCTAGGAAAGAGCTGCTTCCCAGGCCTGGCCAGGATAGGGTCTGGGGGACCAGAGTGACCCCAGCCTTGTTCTGCAGGTCTGCAGAGCTCTTAGAGGTTTCATATGTTTTCTTGGTGCTTTCTGGTATCTGACACTTTTCTTTTTACTCTGTCTTCATCTTCTGAGAAAGATTGTGTTAAGTTCCCTTAAGAAATGTAATGGCCGGGGCAGCTAGGTGGTGCTATAGTGGATAAAGCACCAGCCCTGAAGTCAGGAGGACCTGCGTTCAAATCTGGTCTCAGACACTTAACATTCCCTAGTCGTGTGATCCTGGGCAAGTCACTTAACCTCAATTGCCTCAGCAAAAAAAAAAAAAAAGAAAGAAATGTAATGGTTGAGTTACTGTTCAACAAAGGGCCATGTCAAAATGTAAATTCGTTCACTTTATTTATTTATTTATTTTGCTGGGGCAATTGGGGCTAAGTGACTTGCCCAGGATCACACAGCTAGGAAGTGTTGAGTGTCTGATATCAGATTTGAACTCAGGTCCTTCTGACTTCAGGGCTGGTGTTCTAGCCACTGCACCACCTAACTGCCCCCTAAATTCATTTACGTTAAGGGTGATTTAAATGTTTAAAATGTTTGGTTTATCTCCTTTAAAATTAATAATGGAGACTCTTAAATTATTTTCAACAAATAAGCAAAAAGAAAACTGCTTCTTTCCTATGGAAAATGGGAATGAAGAAGAATGGAACAAAATGGAGATGTCAGTGTTTGCCAAAACATTAATGGGTCAAGATATAATTCAGTTATTACTCATTTTTTTTTAAATTTTTTAAAAGGAGAAACAAAGTAAGAAAGGGGAAGATAGACAGAAAGAAAATAGATAAAATTTGTTAAAGTTTGGTAGTACCAGTATTCTTGAAACCCTTTTCATCATATTATTATTTCCTGTGCAATGGCTATTCAAAGAAAGACAAGATATTGTCCTTGCCCACAAATCTTGACAGACTCACTGGAGAAACAACATGCAAAGAGTCACACAGGCTGAGTTGTAATGGGGAGAGGCGTTAGGATTCAGGAGATGAGGAGAGGCTTCTTGGAGAACATGGGAGAGACCCCCACTCTCTGGATGCCTGAGACTTTTATGTTTCTATATTTGATTTTGTAACTGTTTTACAAGAATCCAACACTTAAAGTGATTATGGGGAAATTTATACTTGATCTGCTGTCGTTCTCTGTAGCATCCTTCCTATTCTAATAGCGACATTTGAACAAGTTTCTTTGAACTCATTTGTTTTTTTTTGAATTTTGTTCTTTCTTCCAAAGTTCTTGCCTTGGCTTCTGGCCCAGACTTGGGACAACTGACGTTTCTGGGCCTGGTGGGGATCATAGATCCTCCTAGAACGGGTGTGAAAGAAGCAGTTACCACGCTCATTGCCTCAGGAGTGTCCATAAAGATGGTCACGGGAGACTCTCAGGAGACTGCAATCGCCATTGGTATGGAAAGTCCAGTGTGGTCATTGTCATGTTCCTCAACTGTTCTGGCCATTCAGTGTGGCTACCTCTGTGTGGGAGAAACGATTGGGTCGAGCTGTCGCTGTACCCATTCGTCAGATAGGTGTGAATATTCATGTGAAAAGATGACGTTGCACTCAGTAATAGTAGCACCTTCAGAAAAACGGTCTGGGACAGTCATTAGTATCATATTCTACGGCATTCAAAAACTGCCAGTTTATTCATCATACTGGTGTCCTTAGCTGAGTTTATTTGTGCTTATAATAATCATGATGCTTCTGCCAGCTGCGGCTTTGCTGGACACATTAGTCTTGAAAGCTCTTCTGCTTACTGCCTTGTTGAGGGCCTCTCCTAGTGCAGGCCCAGGGCAGGTCCGCATTGGGCTGAGTCCCACTTGTCCATGGCAGGGTCAGGGAGAGCCTTCGGCTCTGCACTCTCTGCTATGTTACTTGGGTCTCGAGCACATCTTGATTGTGAAGTTTGCCCAGAAAGCCTCTAGTAGCTCTCCTGTGTGGACTTATGGCTTATGTGCCATTACCAGGAGAGCCAGTTCTTATTTCTCAGGAGCCCAGAGATAATTGGAAGACCCAGGTTTGAGGCCTTTGCTTTTGTTTATGAGCTGTCGGCCCCTGTAGTCGCCTGAGCCTTATTTCCACACATGCAAAATGGAGATGAGATTGGCTCGTTGGCTCGTGCCCGGGGCAGCCTCGGGCACTGTGCCACTCAGCATTTCCATGGTGTTGGGTTTTAGAGAGCCCTATATTAGGGAAAAATCAGTTCCAGTTTTTGTTTTTTTTTTGGGGGGGGCAGGCGGTGCGTCGTCTAGAAGAGTATCACAGGCTTCATTCTTGAATAAGTTGTGTTTTTTTTATTTCCCATGGCTTCTCACATAGCACTCTTATTTCAGTGCTCTTTTTATTAGATGACTTGAATAAGGGAACTTTCACAAAAAAGGGAAGATACAGGAGAGGAGAAAAAGATTTTCTCTCTGGTAGGACAAGAGCTAAGCAGAGACTTTGCCTGCCTCTGAAGGGAAGTTGAACTTCTATCTTTTGGATACAATTTATTTGTATGAAGAATATGTTTATTTCACTAAAGTAATGAAACTGGTTCAAAACTTTTATGCATTTGCATATTGTATATCCCAAGATAATCAGTTCGTGCTGCTTATGTGTGTCAATTACAGCTCATTTTTGCTTTATTAAAACTGGCTTTCTGTTAGCCACTACTTAGTTGGATTACTTGCCCCTTGGCAACTAATCGGATTCCTGAATGTAGAGTCCATCCTAAAATCTTAGCTGGGATGAAACCTCAGCTTTCTAAGTTGGCAGATGGGAACTCCCTGGGGAGGAGCTGGGATGAGAGGTGTAGCAAGTTTGGGGGCAGGAAGAGCCCCTGACTGACAGTAGAGTCCCTTTGATCTTTTAATCCCTCAGCCCCTCTGCAGTAGGGATTGTCTGCATTGCAGGGCTTTGTACTAATTCAAACAGAACTTTAGAAAGTTGGGTTTTTAAAATTTTTATTTTAGATTATACTTGAATGGATCCGTAATCTTAGTGCTTCCTGCATCTCAGATGCTGTAGGCAAAAAGTGAAACAGCCCATTCACCTGTTGGCCTTTCTCTGTTGCACAGCCCAGCCTGTCCATGCCTTTTCTTTTTTCCAAATCCTTGCCCACAGAACTTCCATGGAATATCTGCCAGTGTACCAGAGGCCACCTTCTCAATGGCCTATTGCTGCTGGGTGGATGCCTGAGCTGTGTTATGTCCATTTCCTCCGGCTCTCATTGTGTGACTGACTTCAGAGAAGGCCACTTTTCACATGGACTTGTTAGGGGCCCTCTTGAGTTCAGACTACCTTCAGCCAGTTAAGCATTAAGCTCCTACTGTCTGCTACTGTACTAGGCTCTGGGTCTGTAGAAACAAAAAATAAAATGATTCCTGCTCCCCAGAATTTTATACGATCACATTTTATAGCTTTATAATGAAATGCATCCTTTTGTAGCCATGTAGTGTTACTAAGAGAATACTTTTATTAAAAGATTTATATCCCAAAGATTCAGAATAATAAAATAAGAATAAGATTAAATGGGAATATATTAAGAACATGGTAGTGATCAGCTGTTTGATTTGCTCTCTTACCTTCTTCCTCCCCTCTCCCCAATCCCATTTTTTTCTGCAGCCAGTCGCTTGGGATTGTATTCCAAAAATTCCCAGTCAGTTTCAGGAGAAGAAATTGATACAATGGATGTGCCACAGCTTTCACAAATAGCACCCAAGGTATGTTTAAAAAGCAACTGTATTTCCTCTTGCGTTTTTGTTTTTTGAAATGAAGAGCAGGATCAATTTTATTTTCAGTTCCAAATTATTTCCCCCTTCCTACCCATTGAGAAGGCAAGAAAAACATTTAAGGTTATTTTTCCTTGACAAATTACAGATATGTATAGTCAAAAGCAACAATTTTTTTATTTAAAGCTTTTTTATTTGTAAAACATATGCATGGGTAATTTTTCAACATTGACCCTTATAAAACCTTCTATTCTAAATTTTTCCCTCCTTCCCCCCACGCCTTCCTTCTAGATAACAGGTAATCCAGTACATGTTAAATATGTTAAAATATATGATAAATCCAATGTATGCATACATATTTATAGTTATCTTGCTGCACAAAAAAAATCAGATCTAGAAAGAAAAAACCTGAGAAGGAAAACAAAATTCAAGAAAATGTGAAAATGCCATGCTGTGGTCCACACTCAGATCCCACAGGCTTCTCTCTGGGTGTATATAGCTTTCTTCATCACTGAAGATCAAGTTGTTACTGGAACTGGTTTAAATCATCTCATTGTTGAAGAGAGCCATATCCATCAAAATTGATCATCGTAGTTTTGTTGTTACTGTGTATAATGAATGGTCTTCTGGTTCTGCTCATTTCACTTAGGATCAGTTCATGCAAGTCTCTCCAGGCCTCTCTGAAATCATCCTGTTGGTCGTTTCTTACAGTATAATATTCCATAACATTCATATATCATAATTTATTCAGCCATTCTTCAATTGATAGGCATCCATTCTGTTTCCCGTTTCCAGCCACTACAAAAAGGGCTGCCACAAGTATTTTAAGCAACAAAATTTTAACAAAATGTAAAGGATGCATCACAAATTTAAATTACTTATAGGGGAAAATGAAATATTTCAGGAGGAAAAATTCTGTAAATGACTAAAATAAGCAATACATTTGAAATTCCCTTAAGAAGTAGACTTGAAAGTCTTCAGAATGGATTTTGTGGCTTAATAACTTTAAGTTAATTGGTATTTTTATCTCAAAAGGCCCCTAGGAGTGTTTGTAGTTGTAAAATTTCTATCCATCACATGCTTTGTGACAAAATTATTTGCTTTACTTAGGACTTTGAAATCTTATCTTTGCTCTTTAGCTTTGTTTATCATCTGGAGTTGTGATTAAAGTAATTGTAGATATCTTGGATGGGAATGAAGGAAATGGAGGAAAAAGGAAAGGAGTTTGAGTAAGATAAAGTAGCAAGATAGTAAAGCCAGGAGGGCCTGGCAGATATGGCCTCAGAGTCTAAATCAGTGGGTTTGATTTTCTGTCTGTGGCACCTTGCAGAGTTTTGTGACCTTCCAGGAAAGGACAGGAATGCTATCTTTGAAATAGATCCTCATCTGGCAGCCTTCCTCACTCCTTCGGTCGATTAACCTGATCCCAGTACTCAGCCCTGCTCTCTGTTTTCAGTTATCTATCTTCCAAGTGTGTCCTATTAGACTTAGTACAGTTTTAAATTCTGGGAGAAAAAAAAAACACAAACAAAAAACCCAAGAAGTGCCCTAAGAATTTTAGGATACCCTGTAGTAGACCACATAGCTTTTTCATGAATTTTTCCCCATCTATTAATTCTTTAACCCAAGACTCTCCACTGCTCTATTCTATCTCCAGTCCTTATCGGTAATCTTGAGATCTCATTTGTTTCTTGCTGCTTCTCTTGCCATCCCCAACTTCTATTTGGTCAGATTAGATTTTTGTCTTGCAGCAAAATGAGGATCACTTGCCCAGAATGGCTTTTGAACATTTGTTTATCTTTGACTTTTTTTCCTCTAATTAGAATCACTTATTTGGATGCAGAAGTGCTTTTCCTTAGGAAACCTAGGAAACAGGGTAAAAAAAAAAAATTTGTTCTCAAGGTTTTCTTTTTTCTTTTATTTCTTTTAATTGTATTCCAAATACTCAAATTAAAAGTGTGAATTCTTTCAGGTTGTTTCTGCATTTAAAAGACCAACTCCTACCCCTTTTTTTTCCTTATTATGAAGCAGCTTACATTTTTTTTTTCCATTTTTAGAATTACTGCCTCAAGGAAACTTAAATTCCTATGGAAGTAATGGAATAAGATATGTTAACAAGGATAACTGAAATGTGCAGTTAAAATCTTATTATTCTTTAATTCAGATTCTTCCCACCAAACCTTTTATCTTATAGATTACAGCTAAATGATGTTAAAATTTGGCAGATTTTGGTACTTTCATCTTATTTTCCTCATCCTATTCATAATTTGGCCATTGATAACGACAATTATAAATGTTTAACATTACCTTAAAAGTAGAATATGGGAGAGAAAATGAAGAATTAATTGCTAAAAAACTGAAAATTATTTAGAAAGTCCCCTAATTGTATTTTGAAAAGATTTAATCCCTTTACTCCCCCCCCCCTTTTTTTTTAATCCCTTTCTTCAGGAGGGAAAAAAAACAACTGTCAAAAGCTATTTCAATGGCATAAAATCATTCTGCTCTAAATATGTTCTGTAAATAGATAGTCTATATATAAGCTAATGCTACCTCCTTCAGTTGCTTTTCTTTCTTTTCCTAAGCCATTACTGTGAATTCTGCTGTAGAATATTTTCTGTCTTTACTAGGACTTTGTCTTTGCTTTTTATTCATCTTTGTGCTGTCAGTCCATCCTGATGCAGTCCAAAAACGCTTACAGAATTTTCTTTCTTCTGTTGCTTCTAAGAATGTCCCCTGAGATGGTTCAGTTTGAGTAGTTTTGTGGATTAATCTTTAAAAAAACTTTACTCTCACAAAGATTTTCCCATTTTCACTAAAGGAATCACACTGACTCACTTCAAAGAGAAAAGGTAAAAGAAGTTCTTTGAGCTTTGTATTTCCTAGCAGCCTCCATAAATCTCTTTAGTGTCATTTAAAATTGATCTTGCAAAATCATAATGTTAGCAAAGTAACTGTATAAATATGTATACATATATTTTATTTAACATATATTTTAACATATTTAATATGTATTGGACTACCAGCCATATAGAAGAGAGGATGGGGGGAAGGAGGGGATAATTTGGAACTGAAAGCTTTGCAAAGGTTGGTGTAAAAGGCCAAAAAAAAATCATAATGCTATTAGCCTCTAGAGATAGTTTTAAGATAAATGATATAAACTATCTTTAGCCTGATTATTTGTGAAGTCAGCATGTCATTTCTTTCTGTTTTACTCTGATATTATTTCCCAAATATCTGGAAGTGGGATTACCCTATAAGAATGTGGATTGTAGAATCTTTGGATTAATAATCCAAATGAAAAGATTGAAAGACTGTGATAACCTTTGTGAAAGAGGCATGTCCTTTTTCCATTAGCCACACTATTTTCAAAGGATATGAAAAGATTTGCTTTTAAGTTTACATTTTCTCACTTGTATTCATTCCTTTATATATGGAGTCTTGAAAACTCCTGTTTTGAATGAACAGAAAAGCCTCTAAAATGGTAAAGTCTCATCTAATCAGAAGAGATTTGGAAGTATCCCAGCCATTCCCTTCTGCTCTGGGAATGTGTATTAATCCCTTCATTGGGCGACTAGGGATGCTCCTTGAAAAAGAAGGAACCATAGAGAATGGAGTCACAGCCTCTGTTGTTTTATGGAGGAGAAAGCTGATTCAGTTATAGAATATGAGAGATGGAGGGGACCTCAGAGGCCATTCTGGCCAACCATCTCACCACGGAATGCCCTTCCTAACCCACCTGGCAAGTCCCACCTCTGCCAGGGACAGCTTGGATTGTCGGACAACTTTTCCAACTCTCAGGGTCTTTCCAGATTAGTTTTTTTTTTTTTTTTTGTTTCTGCCTGGGCTAAAAAGGTTATTCTCTTCCTCGTTTCTTACTTAGCCTTTGTCACTGGGTATTGCCTCATTTAAAGATCTCAGCTCAAAAAGGCTCATGTCTCCTACTGGACCCCGATGGCTCCGAGGGGAAAGTGAGGCCGATGACCTGGCCCAGCCCTCCCTCACCTGCATGTCACAGCATCACCTCTCTGATGTCATGGTCCTCTTGGAGAACAAGGGACAAGCACTCACCACCTGGCAGGAAGCCTAAACTTGTCTCTGCAACTGACCCATTGTGGAGCTTTCATCTCCACTTGAAAATGTGTCACGTTTCCTCCCTGCGCCATGTTCCGGGCTCCTTCCCCTCAGAATCCCATGACAGATGCTTGCATCCCCAACCAGGCTGTGTGGCCCTGCATCCTCTCCCACCGATGGGTGTTCTTTCTAGACTGTGGTGCTCATGAGCCTCCTGGGACAAGGCCTCTGTGAGATAGCTGCTGGGGGCACCCCCTCCTGCTGACTCAGGGCTGGCAGCCCACTACAAGCCCAGACCTCCTTACCTAACCTCAGCTCCCGCATATATCTTTGAAGTCAAGTAGAAGACTTTTCATTTCACTTTATCAGATTCACTCTAGGGCACCAGCCTGTCCCTCCTGGGTTGGCCCTCTGCCTGTCACCTCCATGTGTGATAAGCTGGCTGGCTTTGGCTTTATTTATCCAGGATGTTAAACAGCATGGGGTGGGCTGAGCAGAAATCCCAGGAGAAGGTCACTGAGATGCCCTGTGACCTTGGCATGAAGCCCTTAATAGTTAGCTTTGAGTTCAGCCATCTGCCTGGATTCCTTCTGAACCTCTCGCTTGTCTCCTTGAGGGGCCCATGTTTGTCCCTCTTCTCCAAATACATGGCCTGAGAAAGGTCAGAACTTGCCGTGAGCGCCCGGCACTTTCATGGTGGAGGTGACCCCCTCCTTCTCCCAGGTTGTTGGGCAGTTGCATTGTCTCACCTTGACTTCTGCCCACTTCTTGTGACTGAGTCTTCTGGCCCGAGTGTGATTGATGGTTCTTCAGGAAGCCCTTCCAAAGGGCCGGCTGCTGGAGCCTCCCTGTCTGAGGTTCCCGTCTGGCTGCTCTGGCTCGAAGAGCTGAGCTTCTTTGTTTTCCCAGAACTTAGCAATGTCTGCTAGACATGACTGAAGGATTCTTAGTTCTGCTGTAAACTCTGAGTTAGAGATCAGACTGTGATTTTAGTGATAGACAGAACTCCCAAATAAAGAATTGCCCTCCCCTAGTCAGCACCATTGAGAAGTGACTTAGTCTGCATATGTCAGAACATACAGGTTTTTCTGGTGTCAAGGCCCAATGTCTGTGCACTGTGACACCTTGCCTTTCATTAATAGATTATGATTATTAAATATTAATGCCCACAGTGCACAAGGATCTAATATTTTAGGTGCTAGGGCCTTTTGCTTTCACCTCTCCCCCTTCCCCAAGTCTCTTCCCCTCTCCCTTCTTTTCTTTCTCCTCCCTTCTCCTTGCCTCTTTCCATAACACTTTTTAAAATTTAATATTTTATTTTTCCCCAATTACATGTGAAGACAATTTTTAACATTTGTTTTAAAATGTTGATTTCCAAATTCTTTCCCTTTCGACTTCTGCTCCTCCCATTGAGAAGGCTAGCAATTTGATATAGGTATAAGGCATTAAAAAAAAAAGTTTAACTTTAAGTAACATTCATCAAAATTTGATAAATGTGTGTAGAGAGGGATACCAGCTCACTATTCCCAATCATATGAGAAATGAGGGAGTTGTACCAGGTAGCTGCTAAGTCCTTTTTGTATTCATCTCTGAAAGCATCTCACATGTGTATGGCCTGAATTTTAAAGATTGTTTAAAGTACTCGATTTCATCAGTGTAGTTATTCCTTTTACCCAGACAGCCTCCTTAGTAAATGGTATTTTGTGAATTTCTGTGAGGAGGAGCTAAGTGGTGTTTTCCTTAGATTTCTGAATTTTTAGAAAGGAAAAACGTTTTATAAAAACTATCATACTTTGATTCTGTGGTGTGTATTTTGCATTATTTGTTGCTGACATTAGACTGTCATTAGAATTGTTGTTTTTGGAAAAGATTTGAAGGTCTAAATGAGGGCAGTAAAATGAAATGAATTAGAAGATAGCATGAAAATGTAAGGGAAAGCTTAGTTAAGCTTGAATAAAAAATAATCAGTAAAGATTTCACATTATAAGGAAAGACTCTACAGTAGCCACTGAATTTCCATTTTAACTCCATTAGTGATAGAAGGAAGGGAATTGAACATTTTAGCTGGACACCTGAAGGTAATGAAGAACCTAATGGGGGAAACAAGAAAATTTATCATCTTTTTTTTTAGTCTTTTGACAGCTTAAAGGGAAGTTCATTCTGTCACTGTACATCTGAAAAATAAAGAGACAGCCCAGACAATGGCCTCTTATCTAGGATGTTTATGTTCCTGTGGTTCTGGGTAGAGTTTCTGTTATCACAAGTATTAGAGGTATCGTAGAAAGGCAGACCATACATCCTAACTTTGTAAAGTGAATCCAGTGAATAATAAGAAGGGATGAGTTATGTAGCTGTCCCTTGGATATTCCACGGAACTGACACCTCCCCCATTTTGCTTTCTCTTTAGGTTGCAGTTTTTTACAGAGCCAGTCCAAGGCACAAGTTGAAAATCATTAAGGTGAGTCCCTGAAGCAGACAGCTGACTGCTGCTCATAGCTGCATTTCTTGCTTTATACTAAAGCTATCTTTACTTGGTAAATTTTGAAGTTTATACCCATGTGCTGCCTCTGTGGCTTGGAAATGACAGTGGATTAGGAAGAGGATACAAGTAGCCCAAAGGCAGCAGGAGTGGTGGCCCCAGGGATCTGCCTCTGAGGTTGGAGCCCAAGGCTGAGCTCCTCTGAATCATGTCACTGTCAGCACAGCATTTGCATTCCAAGAATAGATGTCTCCTCCACAGTGTCCTTGGGGGTCGGTGTGACTCCAGGCTCTTGAATGTTTGGGGATGGCCAGCCCCAGCAGAAAGACCCTGAGCATACCCTGGCCTGGCCCAGCCCAGATCTGCCCAGCTAGGATCAAAGAGGTTCAGATCTATGGGGCTGGGACAACCCATGAAAGAACGACAGAAAATTCAGATTTTTTTGTTTGTTGGTTTTTTAAAAAGAATAGTAGAACTACTTTGAATCAAAGCCAGTCATATGAAAGCTTGGTAAAGTGTGATATAGAAATGAGAAATAGATGATATTAAATCATAAAATTGGAGTACAGAGTTAGCAGACAAAAGAAAATAGAAGATTTAGAAGAAAACTACTTTAATAACTAATATTTACAGAGCACTTAATGTGAAGAGCTTTACAAATATCTCATTTAGGTGCTCTTATTATCCCCATTTGACAGATGAGGAAAAACTGAGGGGGCAGCTAGGTGGCGCAGTGGATTCTGTGTGTGTGTGTGTGTGTGTGTGTGTGTGTGTGTGTGTGTGTGTATACATGTATCCGTGTCAGGTTTTAGATTTGTATTATTGTATTGATCAGATTTTTAAAGTCTTTCACTTCTCTTTCTCTATGCTGCTTTCATTGTATAAATTATTCATCCAGTTCTGTTTACATCTGTTATTTCAGAAAGGTCTTCCAGTTTCCTTTGAAATTTTTCATTTTAATATTCCTACTTTGTGCTAGATATTTCATTTGCTCCTCACGACAACTATTATTATCTCTATTTTACAGATGGGGCAAGTGAGCCAAACATTAACTTGGCCAGGGTCACATAGCCAGTAAGTGCCTGAGGTCACACTTTAACTCAGGTCTTGCTGACTCAGGCCCAGTACTCCATCTACTGTACCACCTGGCTGTAATATTCCATTTTATTTGTAACTAGTAATTGGTGTATTCATTCCCCAATTACAGGTCAGCCTTGTCATTTCTCATTTTTTTGCAGCCATAAAAAAGACTCTATAGAAATCCTTTTTTTCTCTTAGAATTCTTTAGGATATAAGCCGAGAAGTGGTATAACTGGATAAAAACATATTCCAATTTGATGGTTTTTTTCACATAGTTCCAAATATTTTTCAGAAGAGCTGCATCATTTTGCAACTCCAGTGACGCTAAACTCGTATCCCAGTGTTTCTGTTTTCCCAGACTTTGTTACTTTTGGCATAAAAGTTGTCCAAATATTCATTGCATGGTACTTTATGACAGTCACGCTTATTAACAGAGAAACATTTGAATAACTGCTTTTATTGTATGTTTAATATAGATTCATGGGACCCAAAAATTATTATCATTATCAGTTAGTATTATCAGAAGTCTTATAGGAGGGATATCTAGGTTGGCGCAATGGATGGAGCATCAGCCCTGAAATCAGGAGGACTTGAGTTCAAATCTGGCCTCAAATACTTAACACTTCCTAGCTTATATGACCCTGGACAAGTCATTTAACCCCAATTGCCTCAGCAAAAAAAAAGAAGAAGAAGTCCTATATGAGATGAGGCAAGATGGATAATTGAATTTCACAGAAAGCAAAAGGGGAAGCTGGAGATTTTCACATTGGAGAACTGATTACAGAAGCTCTACATTGAAACTTAACTTTAATGTGGGCTAATCTTGAGTTTTATATGAGGCATATTTTGGAAGGAAAGAGGAAATGGTCTGATTCGGATCATTTTGTAAATAAAAGTTAGAAATTTCAAGTCTTGGTTTGATATTGAACATAGTACAATGTTGTATGATTTTAAGTGTGAAAAAAAGAATTGAAAATGGATTGATTGGGGGCAGGTAGGTGGCGCAGTGGATAGAGCATCAGCCCTGAAGTCAGGAGGACCTGAGTTCAAATGTGATCTCAGACCACTTAACATGTCCTAGCTGTGTGACCCTGGGCAAGTCACTTAACCCCAATCGCCTCAAAAAAAAAAAAAAAAAAACCAAAGAAAGAAAGAAAATGGATTGATTGACCTGTCAGCATTTTTACTGTCAAGTTTTATTTTTCCCCTAGTCCCTCCAAAGCAATGGATCAGTGGTGGCTATGACTGGAGATGGAGTCAATGATGCTGTGGCCTTGAAGGCTGCAGACATTGGAGTAGCAATGGGACAGACGGGGACCGACGTTTGTAAGGAAGCAGCTGACATGATCCTAGTGGATGACGATTTTCAAACAATAATGTAAGTTTTGTTTTCATAGAAGTAATTTGAAATGAAATATTCTCCCTGTCAACCAGAGAGTTCCATGAGAAAACTGTATGAGTTTTTTAAATATTATTGCCACCTAAATGATCTTAGATGGGCTACTGGAATAGAAAATAAAGCTTCTGATTTAGATGCGAATGTTGACTATTTCTTTCCTTAAATTTCAGTTCTTTTCAGTTCTTCATTATAATATGTTGTAAATACTTAGTACGTGTTTGCAAGGTCCTTAGATCTATATCTGCTATCACCTTAGCTACCTCACAAGGCTTTGTATTAAACTCTTTTTTTGAAACTGAATGTTGTCCTAATCCTGAAGAGAGCATGGGGTCATTCTTCATTTTCCCAAATTGCTACCCCCCCCTTGACCTCTGAACTTGTTATCTTTTTTTTTTATTTGCAAAACATATGCATGGGTAATTTTTCATCATTGACCCTTGCAAAGCTTTCTGTTACAAATTTTTCCCACCTTCCTCCTCACCCCCTCCCCTAGATGGCAGGAAGTCCAATACATGTTAACCATGTCAAAATACTTGACAAATCGAATGTGTATACATATTTATACAGTTATCTTGTTGCACAAGAAAAATTGGATATATAAGAAAAAAGATCTGAGAAGGGAAACAATGCAAGCAAACATCAATCGAGAGCATGAAAATGTTATGTTGTGGTCCACATTTCATATCCCTCTCTCTGGGTGTATATGGCTTTCTTCAGTGAACAATTGGAACTGGTTTGAAACATCTCATTGTTGAAGAGAGCCATGTTCATCAGAATTGATCATCTTATAGTCCTGTTGCTGTGTATAATGATCTCCTGGTTCTGCTCATTTCACTCAGCATCAGTTCATATAGGTCTCTCCAGGCCTCTCTGAAATCATCCTGCTGATCGTTTCTTACAGAACAATCATATTCCATAACATTCATATAACTTATTCGGCTATTCTCCACCTGATGGGCATCCACTCAGCTTCCAGTTCCTTGCCACTACAAAAAGGGCTGCCACAAACATTTTTGCACATGTGGGTCCCTTTCCCTCCTTTAAGATCTCTTTGGGATATAGGCCCAGTAGAAACACTGCTGGGTCAAAGGGTATGCACGTGAACTTATTATCTTAGAACAAACATGTTTAGTGATGTGTATGTAATTAGGCTTGTTTGATTGATTCCACTTAAGAACATGTCCTTCAGGTTTTCGTTCCTAAAAGCAGAACCTCTTATCAAAGGTTCTGTTACTTCTTTTGCTTTTCTAATCTGAAAATGAAATAATAATCTTTGCACTACCTACCTTGTAGGGTTTTGTGTATGTGTGGGAGAGAGGGGCTGAAAATAAGCTTACTAAGAGTCATTGTGTCATGAAGAAAAAAAATAAGAATTGCAGTAGTGTGCAGTTAACAATACTATAAATTTATACAGCGATTTACTCTTTATGGAGAATTTTTATTCTTACGATCTTTTGGGGCAGGCAGGACAAGTCTTACTCCCATTTTTTAGGAAACTGAAGGTTAAGAAATTTCCTGACTTACAAACTGTGTCCCGTTCTAGTGGCCTTTTCTCAGTTTTCATTTTCCTGGTGCCGCCTTTTGACTCTGTCAGTCAGCATCTTTTCTTGGATGCTCTTCTCTGGGTTTTGGGGACATCTCTCTGCTGGTTCTCCTACCTCTCTGACCGCTCCTCCTCAGACCCCTCTCCTGGATCTTCATCCAGGTCCCGCCCACTAGCCTGCAATTTCAGCAGGCCTCTGTCCAGAGCCCTCTTCACTTCTGTTTTTATGCTAGTTCACTTGGTGATCTTGCCCCCCAGGGAATTACTTGCCCTCTCCATGCTGAATCTTGACTCTCTCTGTTGACCACCAGCTGGGTAACCCGTTCTGTTCAGATCAGAACTCCTTGCCTTTCCCCCTTAGCTTCTCTATTCCTGTGTAGGACTGCATCGTCCCCCAAGCTCTCCTTCCTCCCCTCCATATCTGGACTGTTGCCAAGGTCCGCAGCATGTCCCGTTTGCCTCCCCCGGCTGGGATGCTGTGTTGCAGTAGCTGCTGGGAGAGGCTGGTGGCCTTCATTCAGTCACTAATGCAGTTTTCTTAAGCTCAGGTCGGACTGTGTCGCCTCCCTCCTCAGTGATTTTCAGTGGCTTCCTGTCACCCCTAGGAGCAAACATAAGGTGTTGTGTTTGGCATTCAGAGCCCTTTGTAACCCATGTCCTCCCTATGATGGACTTTTCAGTCCATGACACTCACCACCCAACTGCTCCAAGAGCCAGACAATCACCTCTTGGCTCCCGACATTCTCTCTGACATCCCCAGTGCTGGCACATAAGTAGGTGTTTAATAAGGGCTTATGACTGGCCATTGGTCACTCTCTGAAGTGCTCAGCTCAGTGAGGTCAAAAATTGTCTTTTACCTTAATTTTGTACTTAGCACCTAGCAAAGGGCTTCTACCTTTGATGTTGAATGAGCAGTGAAGTGGTTGAGTCAGAACTTAGGCTGTAGCACTTTGGATTTGCCCTCCCTCACCCTTTGCACAGACCTGTCTTCCTGGGTAATTCTATGGGCCTGTGACCTTATTGGTCTATAGATCTTCCCAATGATTATAGCCTCACTCCCATGTTTTCACCTTGTGCCATGCTGGTCCAGGCCTCCTGCCAACCTTCCACAGGGGTTTGCCCAGTGAGATGGGGGTCTCTTCTGTACTACCCTTGGCATTTGGAGGGTACCAGGGAGTCATATGAGCTTACCCTCACTTATCTTTCCCACCATATGACCAGCCTCACCTGTCTGTTTAGCCATCTCTCTCTTGGATGTCCACTTTATGCCTTAACTTGCACATCTTTATTTTGGTATCTTGCACTTGCATGGAGTTTAATAAATGTTTATGGTCATGAACTAACTTAGAACGGGAGACTTCTTTAAAAGATGAATTGTAATGTCACACTGATTAAGTATTTGATCTGTTAGGAATTCCTTTATTTTCTTAATAATGACAATTTATTTGTGGTTTGTTTTGGGGGGGGCGGGGGGAGATTGAGGCAGTTGGGGTTAAGTGACTTGTCCAGTCACACAGCTAGTTAGTGTTAAGTGTCTGAGGCCAGATTTGAACTCAGATCCTTTTATTTTTTATTTTTGTTTTAATAATACTTAGACCTCCCTGTTTCTGTGAACTTCTCCCAAAATGTGGTGCCTTAAAATTGGGTTGTTTGAATTCACCTGATATGATAGAAATGTTAATGGTAAATTGTTTTTTGTGTTTTAGGTCTGCAATCGAAGAGGGTAAAGGGATTTACAACAACATTAAAAATTTTGTTAGATTTCAGTTGAGCACGTAAGTTGGTGCCATTTTTTTCTCTTATTGATTTTTATTTATTTATTTATTAAAGCTTTTTATTTGTATAACATATGTATGGGTAGTTCCCCAACACTGATCTTTACAAAGCTTTCCATTACAAATTTTACCCCCAGTCCCCTCCCCTCCCCTAGATGGCAGGAAGTACACTACATGTTAATAATGTTGAAATGCTTGAGAAGTTATGCAAGAAAAATCCTATCTACAAGGAAAAAAAAAGAATCAGAGAAAGGCAACACAATGCAAGCAAATGTCAATAGAGATCATGAAAATGTTATGTTGTAGTCCATATTTCATTTCCCTCTCTCTGGGTGTATATGGTTTTCTTCAGTGAACAATTGGAACTGCTTTGAGACAATTCTTTGTTGCAGAGAGCCCTCTTATTGATTTTTTTAAGTTAATGCAGAATACCTGGGAATAGCTGTTTTCTGTTTCTGAGTGTCATATTTTGTAACTATAGATCATCACTAATTTTTAAAGTACTCAAGAAACCTGCCATTTCCTGTTTGGAACCAAAACAAATTTTTTGTATGTGTGTTGCATATAAATCTTAATCTAAAGTGTGATCAAAAGCTGCATTAAGAAATAAAGTATTCCATGTTCTCTTTTGAGTTATTTCTTCCTCAAGTACCTACTATGTTTTTATCTTCAAGTTTATGATTATTTGAATATTAAATTTGTCTTTTCAACTGAGTAACAACCCAATTATTAAAAAATTAGTCTTGTATAATCAGTACCAATTTGCCATGCTTATAATTCACTTAATGGCTTTTTTTTTGTAGGAGCATTGCTGCATTAACTTTAATCTCATTGGCTACATTAATGAACTTTCCCAATCCTCTCAATGCCATGCAGATTTTGTGGATCAATATTATCATGGATGGGCCTCCAGCTCAGAGGTAATGGGCTGTTTCAAATGGGATATGGAAAAACAAAGGTCCTATCAGATCTAAGACATGAACTATTTTTTTATGTCGCATTATTTTTCCATAATGTGAACCATATTAAGAAGCTGTTTTTCATTATCTGGGAATGAACATATTTAGATGATGTCTTAATGCAATTCATTATTAAGGTCTCTGTGTTCAGTCCCACTCAGCAACTGACCTGGTAGTGATTGTTTGGTAGAATATTCCTTGTGTTCTCTATGGTAAAAGGAGGAGACACCTCCTTCCAATAGGAGAAATATAACTCATATTCTATAGCAGTATATGTTAGTACAGTCAGATTTTTTGCATGACAAAACCTAAGCCCTCAGTGATGGGTTAAATTTATTTCAAGCCACATTTGAGCAATAATCTCGAGCATAAAAGATTTTGGTCTGCTTGTGGGATTTCTCACAGATTTGATTAATATTGAAGTATATTCGTCAGAGTGTTATACAAATGCATTTATGCAAAGGAGTTACACCTTAGAATAATAAAATGTTATTAATACTGATAATACACAGTGAAAGAAGCCTAGTGAACTCTGACAGTGTGACTGAGCAGTTATTTAATTTCTTTACAATCCAGTTTCCTCATCTGTAAAAATAAGGTTGGTTTTCATGATCTCAGGATTTTCTTCCTTTGCTCAAATTCTTTGATTGTAGTATATATGCGGTATTTCTAAGACGCCGGGGAGAAGTCACAAATGTGGACCTCAAACATTTGAAACTGTTGGATTTTCTCTTTGTTTTTAAGCCTTGGAGTAGAGCCAGTGGATAAAGATGTGATTCGTCAGCCTCCAAGAAACTGGAAAGACAGCATCTTGACCAAAAACCTGATTGTTAAAATATTGGTTTCATCAATAATCATTGTGTGTGGAACTTTGTTTGTCTTCTGGAGGGAGGTATGAATTCAGAGCAGGACATTCCCATCCTCAGGTGTTAAACTCATTAGTTTTAATACTACTAAAATAATCATTAGAAAGGCAAGGTCGGGGGAGGTGTCACTAGTAAAGAAGTAAAGCAAAAATGTTCTCCTTTAACAGTTTGAGTAATAACGTGATGGCCCCAGTTTTCTCTCTGCTTCAGAGTGGGCAGGGCAAGTAGCGTGTTAGGAGTACTTAGTTTTTGATAAGATCTTAAGGTTTCTCTCTTTTTCTTTTCCTTAGATAGGGCAGGGCTTATTATTTAGGGTTCCTCGGAGGGTCTTTAAAGTGATGGCCTCCTGTTCACTAAAAACCCAATCTAGAAGTCATTGAAAATGTCCACTATGTGAACATTCTGTTTTTTCTTAAAATGGGGTTGTACATGTGCTCACAAGATGATTTATTTAAATAGGTTAGGGGAAATTTGAATTTTTTAACCTCTTGTGCCTTAGAATACAGTTGTTTAATGAGAAAATACAGGAAATGCTCATCATTAAAGCATGTGCCATGTTGAGGCATTCAGGACAGCCACTCAGGATGCCATTTCCCTTTTTTCTCTTGACAGCTACGTGACAATGTGATAACCCCTCGAGATACAACAATGACTTTCACTTGCTTTGTGTTTTTTGACATGTTCAATGCCCTCAGTTCCAGATCACAGGTATGTCATTGACTTCCTACTTAGGCCCTAGCTCAGTGGGATATGCTATTACTAAGGCCAGAGTTGGGGACTAGATCCCTCCTGTTCCATGGCCCATGAATTCCAATCCCAATAAATGTCCTGCAAATTCTGATTATTGGTTACAAAGGGGACTGGGAAAGAGTAAATGAAGGATCAGTTTAGACCTTTAGCAATACAGAAAAGAGAAGACAGGGTCTATATCTATGCCCTATGAATGTCAGCCATACTTGCTAGAATACTGAACCTGGTATCAAGAAGACCTGAGTTCAAATCTGGTCTGAAACACTAGCTGTGTAATGCTGGGCAAGTCACTTTACCTCTGCCTGTTTCCCATCTGTAAAATAGGAATAATAATAATAATAATATCTACCTTTCCGAGTTGTCATGAGGATAAAATGATTTGTAAAGTGCTTTATAAATTGTAAAGTGTTAAATAAGTTCTAGTTAGCTGGCACTCATAGTAGTAGCATGTAAATATGATGGTGCAGATACTACATGTGCTAAAGCCAGACATGGTTGCATTAAAAAACCAAATACTCTGAAGGATTTGTTCCTTGGTGTGGAAATATATACATATAGTTTCTTATTAAACTGTTGCTGGGTTGATGTTCTATGGGAGGAGTATAGGGATTTAGTTGGACTGTTATTTTTTTCCTAGCAAGTTTCATTTTTCCCCAGGTGAGAATCACTTTTTCAGAATGGAAGTGTTTTAATAGATAACATCCCGAAAAGACTTCATAAGATAGAATGGCTTTATAAGCTTCCAGTTAACAGGATTTTCTATATTAAGTAATTAGTGGTGCAGATTAGAATAGTACATTGTCTTTATGTTGCTACAGAGATCTCTTTCAGGACAAGGACCAAGAAAATACAGGACCTGAGCTGCTGTATGGGCCTTGCCACATTTTGTTTTCCTTTAGCATAGTTGCTGGCTACATTATTCCTAGTTCGTAATGTCATCACTGTCAGTGTACAAACACAGAGTTAAATATTAGACTTCAAGCTCATTTTACAAATTCAGTCATATATAATCTTACAAGTATGATCCATTATCTGAAAAATTTTAATTTTAAATTTTGTAAAAGCAATTAGATGAAAAAAGAAATTAAAGGGGCAGCTAGGTGGCGCAGTGGATAGAGCACCAGCCCTGAAGTCAGGAAGACCTGAGTTCAAATCTGGTCTCAGACACTTAACATTCCCTAGCTGTGTGACCCTGGGCAAGTCACTTAACCTCAATTGCTTCAGCAAAAAGCAAAAAAAAAAAAAAAGAAAAGAAAAGAAAGAAAGAAATTAAAAATGAAGTTGAAAACTTTTATTTCTATCTTCAATGAAATTTTTAAAAATTACTTTCTCCTTTTAAAACGTTTTTGTAGAATCATGTATGATGATAGTGAAACTTTTGTTAAGTACAAAGTGTTGGAATATATGTTAAGGTTGAAACAGTTTCTAAGGCATTTTACTGAAATGCCACTAAATCGATTTATCCCCATAGTACTGCCACTGTATTAATTTCTAAGCAAGTATTATTTCACTAATTTTGACTAAAGCAGAATACTGAGATTTATTTAAAAGATAGAATTAGGAAACATTTTAATGCTATTTGTCAAGAACATAAAAGCTAAGGCAAAGATATTACCTAGTAAGTAGTTAAAGAAATGTGTTTTAATAAAGAGTCAGGTTTTTACAAAGTGAATAAATCACTTGTGATATGTCATTAAATATGCAAGGATCCTACAATTACAGTTCTGTGTCAGGATAATAAATTACCAGGCTTCTTTGATTGTATTTGCTAGACAAACCATTTTTCATAGTCTGACTATTGTTTACCTTTCCACCTTATTAATTATTACAAATTTCTTATTAATAGTATCTTATTTAATGAAGTCTTCATTTGTAGTTCCCATGTAAGCATTCAGAAATAGTTTATTTTTGAAGAATCATTCTGGCTCTTTTTTAGTATCATTGGCTTATTATAGGGTAGAGGAGGGAAAACAAGGCAGCCATTGATACTGGTTAATTTTGCCTGCATCTTTATAATTAAACTTGGGAATTTAACTTGCAAATCAGTAATAGAAGGATAGAAATCATGTAACTCTGTTGATTTTGTTTTCAGACCAAGTCTGTATTTGAGACCGGACTCTGCAGTAATAAAATGTTTTGCTACGCTGTACTTGGATCCATCATGGGGCAATTGCTTGTTATTTATTTTCCCCCACTTCAGAAAGTTTTTCAGACCGAAAGCCTGAGCATACTAGGTAAGGAAAAAAAAAAATTAGCTATGTAAAGTGTGGAGAATGTTGCTGTCACCAATGATTGGTCTGTGAAGTCTTCAAGGCTGTCTCATTCGGAAAGGATACCTCCCTACTCTTCTCTTTGGCTAGGCAGAGGAGAAGTGGACCCTATGTCACACTTAGGCCTCGAACAGTCACATGTTGGCAGAGTGTGACTAAAACAAGTCTGACCTCACAATGGGCAGCTTTCTAATAAAATGTACAAGGTGATCTTGGTGGAAATTATACTTGCTTCCTCCCAACAGTTAGAAGCAAAGATTAAAATTAAGGCTTAATGGAAATGATCCATTAACTCCAAAATATTGTTCTTATGGAAGGACTTCATTGGAATGTAGATCCTATGAACAAATTCTGCTGCCACAAAAGTTTTTCTTATTTCAGATTTGCTTCAAATATCTTCACCCTTAACATTTGTTTTATAAACTTAACTGCAGCTTTAAGAGAAAAGCAGACTCTGTGTGCTTGTTTTAAAGACATATTATTTAAAAAACAACAGTATTACTCTTTATAGAAGAGTAGGATAGATGCCAGCATCCTACTAGGTTTTCTAGATCTTTTTCAATAAAATCTTTGGAAGCACCTCCAGTAGCCGCTAGTATTTTCTTTGCTTTCCACTGGAACGCTGGTCACTGGAGATGACCTGGATGGTTGTTAATAGCTTATATTTCCATAGCACTCGATAGTTCGAGAAGTACTTTGCACACCCTGTTCCATAATACAAGTATTTTATTTATTTATTTTTTCCTGAGGCATTTGGGGTTAAGTGACTTGCCCAGGGTCACCCAGCTAGGAAGTGTTAAGTGTGTGAGACCGGATTTAAATTCAGGTCCTGCTGACTTCAGGGCCAGTGTTATATCCACTGTGGGCCCTCCAGGTATTCTTTCCATTTTAAAGATGAGAAGACTGAGGTGCTAGTAAGTTATATGGTAATATTGTCAGAATTGGGATTATCATCTTCTAATCTGGGCAGCCCTGAGCTCTGGTGCACTCCAATCCAGTGGAGTACAGCACACATTGGAGCCTACTGTATGCCAGGCACGTTCTGCGGAGTTGGAAAAGAAAAAGAAAATGGTCCCTACTCCACTCAAGGTAGAAAGCATCCCAGAGAAGGAAGCCAGGGCCAGGCAGGGGCGGGAGAGACTGGAACCCCCACAGCAACCTTGAGGGGAAATGAAGCCGTAGCTGGCCTTCCAAGCCCCCTGGGCACTCTGAGCCAACCTCTTCTGAGACTCAGCCTCCTGCCTCATCCTTAAAATGGGAAGGACCCCATCCATTTGATAAGCTGTTATCACCCCACATGGCTCTGAGCATCTCCTGGGCTTCTTGACCTTGCAGGTTCATGGGCAACAAAGTGCTCTGCCAGATGGCAGGCAGTCCAGGAAGGCCCAGTGGGGTTTGTCAGGGGGTGCCGTACAAGACGTGCAGGAGCTAATGGGGGTTTCTTCTCTCTTGCAGACCTGCTCTTCCTGCTGGGCCTCACTTCCTCCGTGTGCATAGTGTCCGAAGTCATCAAGAAGGTGGAGAGGAGTAAGGAAAGGAGCCCAAAGCACGGCCCTTCCACATCCTCCTCATCCTCCTCCTCCTTCCTTGAAGTGTGATGCATATTGCATTCTTTATCTGTGAGCGAGAGCTGCAGCTTGGGGGTGTGCTGGAGAGGCAGCTTTGTGTGGGGGGCCCTGAGGACTTGTTAAGGATGTCTTCATGTGAACAATGACATTAGAGATGGCTCAAGGCTTGAGACTTCCCCCACCCTGCCTGCTGCTGGGAGTCGACAATGAATTATGCAACTTGGATCTTATTTTCCTTGATAAAATTGGCTTCTGAGATTGGAACTTTATGAAGTATGTGGAAGGTTAATTTAAAACAAGAGGATGAGGAAGGAAAAGGCAAAGCCTGGACCACCTTCTGCACTTAAGAGGTCTGACTGTATAAATAAACTGTCCATCTTAGGTATAAATATTTTAGTTCTTTTTTATTTTTAAATATTGTATTACTTTATGGTGGTGGGGCTTTATTACTAATACACGAATAAAGTTAACCCTTTAAAAGGCATTCTCTTTGGTTTAGACATGGAGTCACAGGAGAGAGTGCCAGACTTCAGCTACTCTATTTATTTCCTTTATTTTGTGATGTACACAGCTCTCTTTGCTGCCATTTTTGGCATCCTATGGGTTTTTTTTGCACAGGACGTGACCACTGTCGGATCACTGTTTTCTTTTCTTTCTTTTTGTGATTGAAAAGCCTATGCTGCGATTTGAAGTAAATGTTTGCTTTTCATAGTAAGTGTATATGCTTGCATTTTCTTTGGATATGTGAATCGAATCGTTGGGGTCAAGCAAAATCTTCACACATCTGGGCGTCCACAATCAGGACAATCAAACACCTTCCCTCCCCTTCCTGTAGGCTTCGACACAGCTGAACAAACATATGTAAACCAGTGGCAGGCCCAAGTTTATAATGAATTGCATTAACATACTCTCTACACCCTTCTCTTTTCAAATCATAATACCCTTCATCACCCAGTCTCCTAATTTCTTAAAGTCCAAGAATTGCCTCAGGAATTTCAGCCTGAATAATTTTTTTACTCTTATTTTAATTGTTATTTTTAATAATTTTCTGTAACTTTTCATGTGGCCTTTCTTTAAATCGTACAATTTGTTTTAAAAACAAAACCATAACTCATTAATTTAGATATAAATAAAGGATTTCTTCTTGCCCAGGAGAGAGAGGTCATTCCATGTATGCCTTATACCTTGTTCTCACAGTCACTTTGAGCCTTTTCTTTCTTGTGTCTTTCTCCCCTTCATTTCCACCATTTATTTTCTGCATTTCCAATCCTATATAAATAGGCAAGTTGGAGAAATAATGGATGATTCACTTTCTGAATACTTCCATTCATTCTCAGAACTGAGTAATGTGGCAAATATACTTGGAATAGATATTTAATTTGGGGTGCAAAGAAGATTCAAAATTGGAAATTTGATGCAGATTTTCTGACTCTCTGATCAGTATTTTTAACTTACAGCAAAAATAAATCTTAAATAGTACTTATTTAGTCATTCTTAAATTACTCAATTTTACATTTCCCCCCACATTTAAATAGCATTCTGGATTCTTGTAAAGCATGGGAGGATGCCAGCTTAATCATTCAAACTAAATTATAAATATTAAAGCCTAAATAATTGTCCTTGGGGATTCCTGAGGGTAATGTGTCTTTGGGCTGGTCATTAGAGAGCTCCTAAGCTTTGACAATAGCTGCAGCCTAAGTTTTCGTTTTAATGCCAAATGATCAGGGGCTATGATGCTTTGTTTTGGTTCATTAATTTAGCTGGAAATCATTATGTTTCATCAGATATCAGTCTTGATGGAAATGATTTCTAACTACTTACCCAAAGCACTAATCATTTTCTCCTTTGCTATAGATGGACTTGAGATGTATCAGTGAACCTGGAATCTTTGTCTTTTATTTCATAGACATTATTTCCCTATTGTACACTTGAGATTGAAATGAGGCTGCCTGTGCTCATTCTCAGTTATTAAAGTGATAGGTTTTTTCTTTTCATCAGCCATGTTTATATATTAATACCATCCCTCCAAAGTCATTGTAAATCAGTATTTAAAATTACCTGTGAAAATGTTGTCCAAGAGAAATTAGAAAATGCATATAAATATGTAGATTGACTTCCAAAATGGGAATACACAACTGCAATAGGGAAATATTCACGTTGATGCCTGCTGGGAGCAATGTGGACCATTTAAATGCATGCATATTTAACCTCATAAGCCAGAGTTCTAGCCATGCTCATTCAACAAACTTTTAATTAAGGAGTTGCATTGTGACAGTATACTGTACTGAGAGAATGTCGAGTTTAGGCCAGACACAGTTTCCAGCCTTTGTGGATTTGATAGTATTAATAAAGAAAATGATGAGATAAACAGAACTATATTATACATTTATTTGAGAAGCGTGTTCATGTTGTCAAGCAAAATTCTAGGTGAGATTTAAGCAGGAAAAGTGATGACTGGAGGGAAGGAGAAATTAGAGAAGATTTATTAGAGGTAGACTGACTCTTCTTCCTCTATACCACTATTGGATAAAGTTATTTAGCCATAAAAGGATCAAAATGTAACAGCAAAGAAGTGGACAAAACATGGAATAACCTGTAACCAGCAAGCAATCAACCATTGACTGCTGAAATTATTTCATGGATATGTGCTTCCATCTCTGTGAGTGTTGTTCTTCTCCACTGATGCCGAGTCCTTTTATAGCTTCCTAAAATTGGAAAGTTGCTGTAGCCAAAGATATGGCTAACTTTTGGGTAAGTAATCTCTGAAGTTAGCCAATTTGATTCTTGAATGAAAGACTTGAGAGTTTATCTTGGAGGCTATGTGAAGGGTCCACTTGCATTTCACTGGCACAGCTTTTGAGAATTCTGTGTCATTTCCACAATATAATGAGTCCTTTCAACGGAGGTGACTCTCACAGATTATCTTTTTGCTGAACTTTGATTAACTAGTGGGAGAGTCATTAGCCAGAGTGCCTGGCCGTGAGAGCAACTGACCTGTTCATTGGTAGTGAATCAAGAGAATAATTTGATTATTCTTCAGTAGTTTCTTTGAACAGTAATTTTGGTTTTTATCATTTTCCCTTTCAGATGGGTTTCTGAAGCTATGAATGAATCCAGTAGGTTCATAGGATTTGGAGCTAGCGAAAAATGTCCTGAGTGCTCATCTAGGCTAACCTCATTTCAGATGAGAAAAAGAGACGCAGAGGAGCTCAGGGAGGGGCCTCCCTCAAGGTCACCAAGGGAGTTAGTGAGCTAAGCCTGGATTCAAAGCCTGTCCCCTTTACTCTAAATCACATTTTTCCAGTGGTTTTATCATTCCCCCCCCCCAACTTGAAAAAGTACAAAATTTGCATTTCACTCTGCCTCCACTAACATCCTGCTGTGTATTACTAAAGAAGTGACCCTGACTTGTTGAAGAATCTGAGTGCTTCTAAGTCCCACCAGGCCCCAAAGACTTTGACTATTGGTCCAGGACTATTATGTTGGATCTGTCCACACGACCAACTTTCCTCAGTTTGGAGAGATGATCACTAGAAGGTTGGTCATTTATATATTGCTTGGCCACCATGGGTAATGGTATCTTTGGTGTAGTAGAGGAAATGTCTGGGTGGAGGAGAGGATCCAAATTGTTATCATTGTCCATCTTAAAGTGTTCAAGAATTCTAGCTCAAGCATAATCTGGCTTTGTTTATTCACATTTAGTTAGTCCCACCTAAATCAAGGGGAAAAAAAATGGATTGTTGCTAATTACAAAAAGTTGGGACATAGTCATTTTTTGCACTTAGAAATAGATATCCATTAAAATACACAAGACAGTTCATTCCTGTCTTGTTGAAAGAACTCATGGGATTTGTAAGCCACAGATTCTAAGTTTAACATCACTGCCATGGGCAATCACCATTACCTAAATCCATGGTAGATGTTTCCCCAATCCTACAATAAAAATCCGTTATTGCTAACAAATGTTCCTCACATGCCAGGGCTCAGTGAAAGGTTATAAGTGCTGGGTTCACAATTGACAGGCAGATGATAAATTCTAAATTTCAAATTGTACCCTGTAAATGCCAATGCTACTAATTCATGTATTTAGACCTAATAAACATTACTAGCTAGTTAGCTAGCACTTGTAGTAGCATGTAAATATAGTGGTACAGGTTCTACATGTACTAAGCCAGACATAGTTGCATAGAAACCCAAGTCCTCTGAAGGATTTGTTCTTTGGGATGGAAATACATTCTTTTTTTCTCATTAAGCTGTTGCTGAGGTGATATTCTATGGGAGGAGCATAGGGAACTTAGTTTGGACTGTTTCTGGTTTTTTTCTAGCAAGTTTGTTTTCTCCAAGTGAGAATCATTTTTTCAAAATTATTTATTAATTGATGCCATCTGGAAAAGTCTTGATAAGAGAATGGCTTTATAAGTTTCCAATTAACAGGATTTTCTATACTAAGTAATTAGGGGTGCAGTTAGAATAATTTAAATTTATTAGATATAAATATTAGAATTTATAATCCATCAGTCAACAAACACTTAAGTAGTTGCTATATGCTGAGCACTGGACTAGATGCTAGAGATAGGAAGGAAAGCAACACAATCCCTATCCTCAAGAAGCTCACCATTTAATGGGTGACATGATATACAAACAACTAGGGGCATGCAAGATCTAGGCAGCATAGTGGAAGGTCATTTTGGAGGGAAGGTACTAGCAGTGTGAGAAACTGGGGACCAAGATTTTCATAGAGTCTGAAGCTGGAGTGTGAGCCCTTGTGTGAGGAGCAAGTAGCTGGGTCTTTGCATATGTCAGGGAGAATAGGGTTTAATGGAACTGGAAAGGCAGGAAGAGCTTTCAATGCCAGAAGACTTTATATTTGATTCTGGAGGTCTTAGGGAAGTACTGAAGTTTGAGTTGGGGGGGAAGGGTACATGGTCAGGCCTAAACTTAATTGAGATCATTTTGGCAGTTGAGTGAGTGGTAGATGGGAGTAGGAGTAATAAGTAATACTTAGAACATTTACCACGTCAAGTTGACTGAGTCATCAGATATCATTAAAAATGATCATTTCACTGTGAATAGTGGAAAGAACACTGGAATTGGAGTCAGGACCTGGGTGCAGAGTCCAGATGTGTCACTACGCCTGTGGTCCTGGGGCCTGTTTTCAGTCCAAAGATCTCTGACCTTCCAGTGACATCCTTAAGCTCTGAAGAACAATGTTGACTCCAGCATAGTATTTACTAACCTATCACATAGCTCTGGCACATAATAGAATGTTTGTTGGGAATAATGTGTTTATGATGGTGCTGGAAAATATCCTGCAGTAAGCAAGATGGCATCAGAACAGAGCAGTTCTCAAGTTAAAATAGAGGTTCTAGGTAGCATAGTGACTTAGCCACAGGTTGACATTACCTATATTGTGTTGTAGAGTGAATTCTTGTGAAGTGTAGCCTGGCCTGAAATGGCCACTGAGTCCACTTTGAAACAGAAGATTCTCTGGTCCCATGAGAGCCACTAGTAGTAGTGTACTAGGCCCCCTAAATTTATAAGATTTCTGTTATAGGATGATCCAGGAACCAGTGTGTGAGACTTGATAAGTGGTAGTTCTGTTTGAGTTTTTTTAAAAATTTTCAAATAAAGTCCCAAAGGGACGACTAACGATCAACTAAGAAACATAGAAATTGGTAATATGAATAAAAGGAATTTACTTGTAGCAGCAGACAGGAACATTTCACCATCTTGAGTTTTGTAATTACAGTTGTTTTTGTTTTTGTTTTTAAATTAGGTACACCTGTACATAATCTTAATGGTGAGATGACAGAATTGAGTGGAAATTGTGGAATCTAAGGTTAAAAACAAAATTTTACTAGCAAAGGGTACATCCAAGGGGCAAGATGACCAGGGAGTGTTCCTGTATTTATCAACTAAATAAGTCCTTATATATTTTCATGGCAGCTATTGATATGACTGTTCAATGCATATGTAATGTGGATGGAGGAAAGGGCAAGATTCTTTTTCCAAAGAATCATTTCTCAGCCTAGGCCTTATCTTGAACAAATGTCTCAGAATGGCAACAGAAATAAGACAAATTTCACAGCTATGGAAGTTGCTATCGATATTCTCACTAAAAATATAAAAATTTATAAGCATCTTAACGACAAGGTCACCTTGAAATGAGAGTAGTGACCTAAATGTCTTTGTGGGATGAGCAGGGGAAGGCAAGAGGTATACATATTGGTAACAAGCATATGCCAGCATGTTTAAGAATGTCCAAGAAATTGGTTGTTTTTTAATGACCAAAGGGTGGAAATGTTTAAGGTGAATGGGTTGAAAACTTAAAAGCTACTTTCAATTCTTAATAAAAAAAATAGTCATTTTTTCCCCATTTATTAACCTAGGAATAATAGATAAGTTTCTAAGAAGAGTTTCGAGCAGGGACTTGTTATAGTGAAGTTCTGCCCACTTTTCCCCGTTAAAATATTGAAATTATCTTTAAAAAGTAAATAAAACTAATTCTAATTACACTTAACTGTCATTCCACTGCCTTCCAGAAATCCCTATGAGGTTCAATTCCTGACCCCACTGTCTCCCAAAGCATCTGAGCCAGATCCTAATTATATTTCTACCTCTTAGACACTTAGAGCGATAAAGTAATTGAGTTACATGGGTGATCCAAGGGGACAACATGAAAGAACAGTTACATTTTATAATGTTTCTCCAATCAAGTTTTTAAAAATTTAGGTAGCATCCTGAAGACGAAGTAATGACCTGATCTGGCTATCGTCAGCAGAACACGCTGTGGTACATTCAAATTGAGTTTGCTTTTAAAATGAGTCTTTATTATTGAGGCAACTGCCTGGAAAGCAATTACCTCAGAACCATCAGTAGGACATCTGTTCCTTTAATGTTTGGCAGGATTTAGATCTCGATGGTATGCATGTCAGGCATGTAGCGCCAAAATAATCCTGTATCCCCCTATAATAAATGCTGCTAAGTCATATCATTAGCTTGGGGAATAGATGCTGGCTTGGAACACAGTTTATGCCAGGTGAGTAGAAAGAGATGGGGAGCCCATTCATTTTATTCACAATTCATATCTCATGGAGAGGGTAGCCTGGTTGTTAGCAAAGCTTTGTATATGGACGTGTAGGGTACTTAACTATGGCATTTTATTGCAAGAAATAAATGTAGGCATCAGAGTTCAGTCCTCTCACTTGAAAATAGAAGGGGAAACCCCCCCCCTTTTTTTCTGTTTTGTTCGTCAAATGCAGCTAGGAGAGGAAAATGATGGAACATTTATTTTGATCTTTAGAAATATGTTTTTGCATAATGAACAGAGTATACAATGACCCATCTGAATTCTGTTCCAACAGTTTTTAAATCTAAGAAAGAATAGGAAAAAAAAAATTATTCCATGAGCGTCTGACTTCCTTTTCTTACCCTTCTTTGCCCAATTAGGTGATTTTCCTGTAACATCCAAGTCCTGGCAAAGGTCTTAAGAGTCTGTGCCTTCACTTGCTTCCCCCTCACTCTCAACTCTGAAAAGTTGGTCTTCCGTTGGGGAAAGGAACAAACAAGACACTGTGCTTAAGCACTTCTAAAAACTATCTGATTTGATGCTCAAAATCACCTGGGAGATAGGTGCTATTATCCCCAGTTTTACTGATAAGGAAACCTACAGACAAAGATTAAATGTCTTGCCCCTGAGCCTTCTGACCATTAAGTAGAACTCTTATCTACTGCACTCCAGTAGTTATTTAACAATTTTTATTGTAACATTATTTACATCTTAATTAGTGAATCTTAACTACTAAATCTTGCTCTAGGATAATTTTTTTGGGAAAAGTTTAATGAGATGCAGGTATCTTCAGACTAGTGCTAGATTTTAAGTGCAAGAATCTTGGTTTAAAACAGCCTGGAGTTTCCACTCATCTCCAGTGCAAATCTTGTATATCATTTAATTTTTCTAGGATTCCATCTCCTCATCTGTGAAACAACAAAAACGCTGCATGTTATGATTCTGAATACTCCTTCTAGCTCTACTTTATAATCGGGATGGATGGTAGTGCAGAAAATATAGAATCTTAGCCCAGGTGTTCTGCCTCCAAGTCTTAGGCAAACTATACTACTACTGTCCAGTGCTGAAGGTGTGTTCAGTACATCTGAAATGGTTGTGTGTGACTGCTGAGCATCAGACAATTATAGCTAGCTTTTTATTTTTATTTTATTTTTATTATTATTATTATTATTATTTTTTTGCTGAGGCAATTGAGGTTGTGACTTGCCCAGGGTCACACATCGAGGGAATGTTAAATGTCTGAGATTAGATTTGAACTCAGGTCTTCCTGACTTCAGGGCTAGTGCTCTTTCCACTGCGCCACCTAGCTGTCCCTATAGCTAGCTTTTTATACCAAGACCTCATGTAGGCTTGTGGAGTCAGAGCACCCACCTGCCAGGTTCTCTTTGGTGACCTTAAGCACTAGATCAATGTTAGCTAGCTAGCTGTTTTCAAATGTAAACAAAGATTGATAACAACTGGATTGATAACTAATAATTCAAATTCTGTCCCTGGGACACTGATACATTGTTGGTGGAACTGTGAACGGATCCAACCATTCTGGAGAGCAATTTGGAGCTATGCTCAAAAAGTTATCAAACAGTGCATACCCTTTGACCCAGCAGTGTTTCTATTGGGCTTATATCCCAAAGAGATCTTAGAGGAGGGAAAGGGACCCACATGTGCAAAAATGTTTGTGGCAGCCCTTTTTGTAGTGGCAAGAAACTGGAAATTGAAAAGATGCCCATCAATTGGAGAATGGCCGAACAAATTATGGTATATGAATGTTATGGAATATTATTGTTCTGTAAGAAATGACCAGCAGGAGGATTTCAGAGAGGATTGGAGAGACTTGCATGAACTGATGCTGAGTGAAATCAGCAGAGCCAGGAGAACATTATACACAGCAACAAGACTATACCATGATCAATTCTGATGGACATGGTTCTCTTCAACAATGATGTGATTCAAACCAGTTCCTATTGTTCAGCGATGAAGATAGTCATATACATCCAGAGAGAGGCCTGTGGGAACTGAGAGTGAATCACAACACAGCATTTCAACGCTTTCTGTGAATATTTCCATGCATTTTGTTTTCCTTCTTAGGTTGTTTTTTCCTTCTCTTTCTAGATCTGATGTTTCTTGTGCAGTAAGGTAACTGTATAGATATGTATACATGTATTGTATTTGTCATATAATTTATCCTATTTAGCATGTATTGGATTGCCTGAAATCTAGAGGTGGGGGGTGGGGGGAAGGAGGGGAAAAGCTTGGGGAAAAAAAAAGTTTTTTGCAAAGGTCAATGTTGAAAGGTCACTCATATGTTTTGTAAATAAAAAGCTTTATATAAAAAAAACAAAAACAAAAGAAAAACAAAACAAATTCTGTCCCTGGGATGTAAAAACAAAAGGAGATACTTAAGTCACTAAGTGTGCTATCTGCCATTATTATCATTACCATTATTTTCCTTATTAATGTTATTGTACTTTCTGGAATCCTGGATAAAACTTTTAAAATACTTTTACATGGATTATGAGGAGGCAGCAGAGGATAATTAGAAAGAAGTTTGCACATTGACCTGAAGGAACAGGTTCAAATTCTGGCTCCGCCATTTACTATTTGTGTGCCTGCACAAATCACTTAGGCTCCCTGTGAGAAGGTCTCTATCTGTAGAATGAAGATTTGGTTTCAGTGACCTTTAGAAGTTCTTTCTAGATTTAAAATCTATGATCCTGTGATTTCATTTTATCCTTAATAGATGGGAATATTGCCAACTTCCTTCTTTCCGAATTTCATATTAAAAAAATTTTTTTTTTTACAATGAGTTTAGCCTTGATTTGAACATAAATTGCAGCCATGAAGAGAAGGGACGGCAAAAGCAGTTATCATTTGTGGCTTAGTAAAAGCTGCTGTGGACATGAGGGAGTGTTTGTTTTTTCTTATTAAATCTGCCCAGGAGAAATAGTATTTCACTTCTAAACTGGCATATAGTGCAGGCTAGGAGATTGAGTTAGATTAAAATGGGATCTCAAAAAAGGCATTATGGAAGAAATACATAAATGTACAACATCCATCTTCCTGATTATGGTGGGGAAAGGAATACGATTTTAACTTGAGGTTCTGGTTCTGAATACAGGAGACATAGACTTTATAAAAGATAAAACTTTCAGCCTGTTCATCTCTACTCTGCTAAATGGAAAAAAGATGTATTTATAGCTATTTTTTGTTCAGACTTCTTGTTCCTGGGAGTATTTGCTGTTTTAGTTATTTTGGACCTAAAAGAATGTACTGAAGTTTGTCCCATGGAGTTATATAGTAGATGGGTCCTCAATAAATCTGGGATGCAAATCAAATATGGAAGGGAAAATATGCTAAAAGGGTATGTGAGATACTGGTATAATGGATTATTGGGGTAATAATCTGGACACAGTCACAGTGGACACAAGTGGGATGACACTTATGCTTCTCTTTGAATTACTGAAGAGGTGCATTATTCTTTGCCTTTGCCTTTGAGAAATTAAAACTCCTTCGTTTGATCCTGCCCTTTTTTCCAACTCTTGCCCTGTTTTTTCCTACTTCTTGTAGCTAAGCTAAACAACTGGGATTTTCCTCCTATTTCCTCTTCAAAGTTTGCAAACTGGTCTCCTTGGTCAATATTCTATGAAGTTGCTCTCAGTTCACTAATGGATTTCTTGCTAAATCAAATGGATATTTTCTGAGTTTTCTTCCTCTGAGTTTCTTAACTGTATGTGATATTTTTAACCACTTTCTTCCTGAAATTCTTTTTCCTTGCTTGAATGACACTACAGACTGTTTTTCCTACCTTATAAAAAGTAGATGGGTTTGTTTTTACTCACTTTACTCTCCTTCTCTTTCAGAGTTATCCCACACATCAAAGAATTTTTTTAAAGTGGAGGGGAGGAACAGAGAGTAGAAGAAAACAATTCAGCAAAATAGATTAATAATTCAAAATACCCAAATGTTTTATGCAATATTCCTTGCCTATGGTTCTCAGCCTTTGTCAAAGAGTAGGAGGAGGCCCCTTCTATCTTTTTATTGGGGCCAAATTTGATCTTCATAATTTTGCAGATATTCAGTTTTGATTGTTTTATAGTAGGGTTTTTTCCTCCATTATTGTAGTTGTGTATATTGATTTCTTAGTTCTGCTGACTTCTACTTTGCATCAGTTCATCTAAATCTTCCAAGCTTTTCTGCATTGATGTTGTTTGCAAATTCTCATAGCACAAAGATAATCCATTCCCTTCATGTATAATTTGTTAGCCATTACCCAAATGATGGCCATCTACTTTTCTTCTAATTATGCTACTACAAGAAAGTGTCACTATAAAAATTTTGATGTATATGGAACCTTTTTTTTTTTTTTAAATCAGTGACTAATTTTGGATATATGCATTACAGTGGGTATCTCTGGGTCAAAGAGTATGGATATTTTAGTAATTTGATTTCCATAATTACAAACTTTTCCAGTATGGTGGTGCTGATTCATAATTCCATCATTGCATTAGTGTTTCTGTCATCTTTGCCAATTGGCTGGATGTAAAGTGAAACCTCAGGGTTGATTTGATTTGCATTTTTCTTATTAGGGATTTGAAACATTCTTTCCTGCAGTTGTGAATATTTGGCAATTATTCTTTTGAGAATTATTTGTTCATATCCAGTGATGCAGCTGGGGAAGGTGGCTTTTGGTCTTATATTTTTTGTTAATTGTCTACTTTGGTCTGTAAAATAGCAATGATAATACTTGCATTATCAGTGAGAAAATGGTGTTTGAGAAAGTTCACTCTTAACAACAGTTGGGTGTAGGAGTGAATTAGAGCAGACAGAAATGGGAAGCTATGAGACCAGCTAAGAAAGTTAAAATAATATAGAAAGGTCATGTGGACCCAAACAAAGATGTTGCCCTTTTGTTTAAAATATGAACTACACTTAAACAAAAATGTCACCCTTTTGTTTAAAATATGAGTGTAATGCTCCGGGAGAAACTGAGGCAGTATTTTTTTTTTTTTATATAAAGCTTACAAAACATATGAGTGACCTTTCAACATTGACCTTTGCAAAAACTTTTTTTTTCCCAAGCTTTTCCCCTCCTTCCCCCCACCCCCCACCCCTAGATGACAGGTAATCTAATACATGCTAAATAGGATAAATTATATGACAAATACAATACATGTATACATATCTATACAGTTATCTTACTGCACACGAAACATCAGATCTAGAAAGAGAAGAAGAAAAAAACAACCTAAGAAGGAAAACAAAGTGCATGAAAATATTCACAGAAAGCGTTAAACTGCTGTGTTGTGGTTCACTCTCAGTTCCCACAGGCCTCTCTCTGGATGTATATGACTATCTTCATCACAGAACAACTGTTTTGAATCACATCATTGTTGAAGAGAACCATGCCCATCAAAATTGATCATCATATAGTCTTGTTGCTGTGTATAATGTTCTCCTGGTTCTGCTGATTTCACTCAGCATCAGTTCATGCAAGTCTCTCCAATCCTCTCTGAAATCTTCCTGTTGGTCATTTCTTACAGAACAATAATATTCCATAACATTCATATACCATAATTTATTCAGCCATTCTCCAATTGATGGGCATCTTTTCAATTTCCAGTTTCTTGCCACTACAAAAAGGGCTGCCACAAACATTTTTGCACATGTGGGTCCCTTTCCATCCTTTAAAATCTCTTTGGGATATAGGCCCAGTAGAAACACTGCTGGGTCAAAGGGTATGCACAGTTTGATAACTTTTTGAGCATAGTTCCAAATTGCTCGCCAGAATGGTTGAATCAGTTCACAGTTCCACCAACAATGTATCAGTGTCCCAGTTTTCCCACATCCCCTCCAACAGTTATCATTATCATTTCCTGTCATTTTAGCCAATCTGACAGGTGTGTAGTGGTATCTCAGAGTTGTCTTAATTTGCATTTCTCTGATCAATAGTGACTTGGAGCACCTTTTCATGTGACCGGAAATAGTTTCAATTTCTTCGTCTGAAAATTGTCTGTTCATATCTTTTGACCATTTATCAATTGGAGAATGGCTTGAATTCTTATATATTTGAGTCAATTCTCTATATATTTTAGAAATGAGGCCTTTATCAGAACCTTTGGATGTAAAAATATTTTCCCAGTTTACTGCTACCCTTCTAATCTTGTCTGCATTCATTTTGTTTGTACAAAAACTTTTTAACTTGATATAATCAAACTTATCTATTTTGTGATTAATGATGACCTCTAGTTCTTCTTTGGTCCCAAATTCCTTCCCCCTCCACAGGTCTGAGAGGTAAACCATCCTACATTGTTCTAATTTGTTTATAATATCATTCTTTATGCCTAGATCATGAATCCATTTTGACCTTATCTTGGTATATGGTGTTAGGTGTGGGTCAATGCAGGCAGTATTGCAGATTAGAGATTATTAATATTTTATTGATATTAATGGAGAGGTAAGACTAGTCAACTGAATAGGACTGTTGTCTCAAAGTATTCAGTGATCTATTGAGGGATATCAAGGATTTTTATAAGGCTTTTTTATAAGGCACTTGGGGAAATGAAGGCAGGAGAGGCATGAGGACTGGGAAGGTTGGAGTTCCAGGAAAGGACTATAAAGACAGGTTGGGGTATGGAGGAAGGATCATAAATTCTGATAAGTTTGGGGAGAAGCTAGGATCCACTGAGTCTGGGGCCATAAAGATAAAGGGTATGTCTAGGTATTGGAGATAGGCCATCTGGAGGTTTTATGACTCTTTGGAATGCCAGTGGCCATAACTCTGCAGCCCCAATTATCTCAGGCCTAATATACAGAGGCAGAACAATTAAGGGAAACTGAGACGGGAACTGTGGTACAACATGAGCTACACTTATATGAGATTTAAATTCCTTTACCTGGCTTTTGGAGCCTTCTAGTCTTTCTAGTCTCTCCTACCTACTTTGATTTTCATTGTCATGTAGCTAAGCCAATCTTCATTGAAATGTGCATTTTTAAAGAATCAATTCTGCTATTCAGTTAAGATGAATGTGTAGAATATCAAATAGCTCTCCCATTTTTTATGCCAGCAGTAATCTAAAATGGGCAACAGATCAAATTGATATCAAATATCAAATATGCTATTCCAAAGGAGAAAAAAAAACAAGAAACCTGTGTGCGACGGACAGGTACAAGACCCCCTTTCCCAAAGTAACTATCAGAGACATCTTCAGGAACAGAGAAAGCCTTTATTTAGTCCCTGCAGGGAGAGGCCCAGACACACAGCTGGGAGCTATCCCAGCTCCCAACATAAGCTTGTTGATCTGACCAACAGGAAGTAGTAAAAGGGTTAAATAGCAAAAGACCCAAGACTTTCATTGGATAGACTAAAAGGAAGTAACCTCATTGACCAATGCTCATCAATGTTATCTGCTCCCTTTGGGTCATGTCACTTCCTGTCACTGACCTAGGGTCTTGGCCTTTAGACACCTCTAAGCCTAGGGATCATATGACTTCCTGCAACCTAGACCCAAGTCCTGATCTTCAGGGTCTGCAGACCTCTGGCTACAGGGATCACATTACTTAGGCCTCTCATAGACTTCTCTTGAGGCAATTGGGGTTAAGTGACTTGCCCAGGGTCACACAGCTAGGGAATGTTAAGTGTCTGAGACCAGATTTGAACTCAGGTCCTCCTGACTCCAGGGCTGGTTCTCTATCCACTGCACCACCTAGCTGCCCCCTCTCATAAGACTTCTTGAGAAAGCTTCACTTTTCTATCTCACTCAGACCAAAGGAAGGTTAACTGGAATATTAAAGGTGCTTCATTCTGTGCCATGAGAATCATTTGAGAGAACTGAAGATCTTTAGCTTGAGAAAAATATGGGGGAAATGGAAAAAATATACTTAAAACATACTTAAAAGGAAATGATTTGAAAATGTGACTAGATTTGTTCTATTTGACACCAGGGGGGCAAACTAAGAATAGTAGGAAGAAGTTACAGAGACAGATTTAATCTTGAGGTAAGGAAAAATGTCCTAACAATTCAAAAGGGATTGGACTATCTCAGTGGGTGATGACTTTCTCCTGATTTGAGGTCTTAAACCAAAGACTGGATTACTTGAGTATGCTGTAGTGGGGATTCTTTTTCAGATGTGGGTTTGAATGGGTGGATCAGTAAAGTTCCTTTCACTTTTATTCTTTATTATGTGATTCTTCACATAATGGTGCTTTCCTGAAAAAATAAGCTCCAACCAGTAACTTCAGATAAATCCCATTTAAAATGGAGTCAATTGATTGCAGATATCAAAAGCTTCAGAAGATCACACTGTTAGAGAATTGGTATTATTTTACGTTTCTATGATGTATAAGCTGACTGTATCACTATTACCATAGAGAACTTTTAATTATAGAGCTGGAGCTTGTAGAATGTTTTAAGAGATTGTCTCTAGGTGATACAGTATAGTAGTACAATGTAACACGTTTTTGATTTGAAATTGGATGTAGTGAGCTCAGAATCTCTAGGCCAAGTTATAGGTTATAAAAAATACCTACTACAATTTTTTTTGCAGAGTAACAAAGATAGGAAACCTTTTAGAAGAATGTGTGAAATCCAGGAAGGTGCTAGCCAGTTGCCAAATAAAAGATTTTAAAATGGGGATTAGGAAATAAAAGTCTAGCAAATGACTTGAAGAGAGGCAGGCAGAAATGCCAAAACTTGGGTTGAAGTCCCATCTTTGATAGATAATTGGCTTCTGTGACCTGAGGAGAACAATGTCTGAGAGTCATCAGACCACTTGGTAAGATTAATTTCAGAACATTTTGGGAGTTTAATCATCAGGAGTTTCTTACATTGAAATTACAGGTCTGGATTTTAAGAAGAAAAAAAAAAGTAAATTTAACCTCCAATAAAGCTCAGTTAAAAAAAAAAAAAGATTTTATATAAAATCCTTAATTCACCCCAGTTCCATCTGAAGGTCATAAGGATATAAACATGAACAGGAAATTTGGAAATATATCAATGACAAGTTTTCTTAGAATATATTATAAGTAATATATACATGTATGTAATATGTATATATACACACATATATATCATCACATCAAAACTGTATATATGTATATATACACATACATATATGGACACGTGTATATATTATATTGTATGTGTGTGTACATATATATATATATGTTTTTTGGTGAAGCAATTGGGTTAAATGGTATGTTCAGAGTTATACAGCTATTAAGCATCAAGAGTTTGGGGCTGCATTTGAACTCAGGTCCTCCTGACTCCAAGGCCGATGCTCTATATGCTGTGCCACCCAGCTGCTCTGTATGGGTCACTACACAGAAATTGGGAAGAGAGCCTGGAATGCCTGAAGATCCCGGACTTACAGCTGGTGTGAGATAAAAGAATGTAACTACTGCAAACCTGAGACTGGCAGAGAAGCGGTTCAGAGAGAGGCTCAGAGTGGGTTCAGTCCCAAAGGGGCTATGGTACGGACTGTTCCCTAAAAAGACCGCAAACATCCAGACCTCTGATGGAGTCCGCTTGTGATGCAAGTTGCCCATGAGCCTCCTTACTTCTCTGCCTCGCTGCTGGATTTCTATAAGCTTGTGTCCTCCTCGTGCAGTGGTGGGGAAGCGTGACCCAGGTTTATGGTTGAACTCTTCTGTTTTGATGATTCCTAACTTTGTCTCATTGGGTAAATGTTTCACGTTTGAGTTAATTATATCATAGTGATTGATTTGTTGGAACAGTGAGGACTTGGGAGCTACTTTGCTGTATAGTATTCCCCCCAAGAGTATTTTCCTAGGTCCCAGGATGTCGAATTGTAGCACTGAGTCTAAGTGAGGTAAGTGAGCAAAGCCATCCCACAAAAAGGGAAGGGCAAGACAGCCTGGAGAGATTCTGGGCATGGAGACTGGCTCACTGCCATGTTCCTTCTTAGTACTTATCAAGCAACTCGAGCTTAGACAATGGCCGGGTTTTAAAATTGGCCACAGCATCCTCACCTCATGCTCAGTCTAAGTCTTGACTAAGGGGGGAAATTAGTCACTTATTACTAAATCAGCTTTTAAAAATCCAGTAACCTTATATGGTAAAGAAACTTGCCTTTTTGTTGTCAATGACCTTTTAATAATTGTTCTAATTCACATGGCAAAATTTATGGGAGTATTTTATCTGGAGATATACAACAAAACAGTTAACGTCCTTTTATTTTCCTTGTTAGATTACTGTTTTATCCCTCTGTTAGTGACAGAGTTAAAAAACAAACAAACAAACAAACAAAAAACACCTGCCATTAAGAAGCCAATAACTGGTAGACAAATTAAGACCTACATTTCATCCACTGATTTTTTTGTCTTGGAGGGAATTGGTTGGTGCTCATAAAGAGATGGTGGCTTGAGAGGGATTACTTAGCTTTAGAGTAACCTCCAGGAGAATCCTGTCAACCATACTCCACCCCCACGCCAGGATGGGTGATCTCTCTCCTATCCTTTCCATGGATCTAATTGTGCTTTTATTTATACTGAGTGCTTGCTATGCTGTTTAGCCTATTCTGCCTTATTACACTTCTCCCCAAATCCAAGCAGCTTATAAATGTATAATGACCACCAAGTATTTAAATGTCAGTGATAATTAAATAAGTTAAATTCCTTGGTGAGTAAAATCAAAATGAATAATGCATAAAAATATGAAAAAGTTCCACGACCAATTAAGAAAACATAAATTTGCATGTAAGGCTTCAAGGAACATTTGTCCATAGACTATTTAAAAAAACACCAACAGCTGTCTGTCCCAAAGTTCCTGTCTTCATTAACACAGTAGATTTGTTTTGTTTCCCATCTCTTCAGGCCTAGTTTACAGATAGAAACCTTAATCCATTTTCAAATGTATTAGTTACGACATTAATTTATAGATAATTTCATGCCAAAAACCACTTATGTAGGTCCAAAACCAAGAACTTAAAGCAAAAATCAGAGTTGGAGGAAAATTGCCCTTTGAAAATTTAGGACCTTCGAGACTGAGAATCTTTCCCTGAGAGTGTGATCTCCTCCACAGAATGGTCCCTGTGTCTAATGATTAAAACACAGCTATAAGAGAGATGTGTGGGATACTGTAGCTGCCACAAAATACACACCACCAAACTAGTTTTTATACTATGAAATTTTATTTTTCAGTGTAAATGGAATATGAAAACATAAAAAGTATTATAAAAATAATCTTAGAAACAATTACCTGGTTCCCTATAATATTAAATTTTTGGCAGTTCCATGGCTACATTGTAGCATCCCCAGAAATAAAATGTTATAGAGGCATTGACTTGATGTGTATAATATAAAACCTTAAAAAAATTTCTCTTTGTATATACATATGTATATATATATACCTCTACCCACTTCATGGGGACTGTGAGAGAGGTTTCAAGTAATTATCATTTTATAGTGATGGCTTTCCCAGATTCCAAGTGCACTCAGTACTGTAGCTCCAGTGATATGAAATCCCTACTGCATGATTGAGTTAGAGACTAAACCTGAAAATATCATCTCAGAAAGTCACAATCCACAAGACTTGCAAGTCTGGATTTATTCCAGCCTCGTCCCCTAATCCCGATCATCCAAGTCCTCTACTGAAAGGAGCCCAAACCTGTTGCTCATGTGATCAAGTAAGGACTTCGTCCCAACTCGGTGCTTTGTCATGTTAGTGTCCGTTTTCTTTGGTTTCCTCCTTCTGGCTTTTGATTTCTCTCTCTGGAAGAAACTTTCTGAGGGGACAGCAGACTTCAGCCCATGGAAAAGCTGGCTATAAAGCTGCTTTGCTCCAAGGCACACATGCAGGAGATTTTCTGTTGAGGATGAAGTGGAAAGTTCTTGAGAAAGTCCATGGACAAGAGTCCCGCTGTACAGCCTGTGCAAGTGGAAGAGAAAGTGTGTTACTACTCTCACACAAAAATGCCTAAAACTCTGCTGAGAATTTAGGGTCTCTCTCTCTCTCTCTCTCTCTCTCTCTTTTTTTTTTTTTTGCTGAAGCAATTGGGGTTAAGTGACGCAGCTCAGGTCACACAGCTAGGAAGCGTTAAGTGTCTGAGGTCGGATTTGAACTCGGGTCCTCTTGACTTCAGGGCTAGTGCTCTATCCACTACCTAGCTGCCCCTGGGGACTCTTTAAGTAAACCATTTTACATTATGCCATTAAATGAAAAATTTAGTTAAGACACTCAAGGGACCATTCTGAAACTGTGTAAAGTCTTGCCTAAAAGCACTAACTTCTGGTCACAGTCCCACTGAGGATGGAAAATCAGTCTTAGTCTGGAAGCATCTAATCATTAGTAAAATTCTAGAAACTCAGTTTACAGATGGTATCAGTAAAAGTAGACTTGCCAATATATTCAAAACAAACTTGCTAGATTAGAAAAAACAGTTATTAGAAATAGGATAAAGCAGTTCATTTTTAAACATTTTTAAACAACTGAATCATTCAACAATATTTGAAACTGGATAGGTATGTCTATTAAAGACAGGCAAGGAACAATGGATGGATAGAGACCTGGAAGAGTTCTCTGATCATCCAGAACAAAGACACTGGGCCTCCTGGAGTTTAAGGGACTTTGCCAAGATTGCAAAAGTGGGATTTGAACCCAGGTTCCTTGGCTCCAGAGGCCCGAGTTTTCCCCCCATATCATGGTACCCTACAGAGCTAGATGTGAAACAAGAAAAACGAGGCCTGGAAGCACACAATCAAAATGTGACCATGACTACACCTTTCAGTGTCCAGAGGTAATTCTCTTTTAAGATTCTTAATTACAGAAACATTGGTGGTATTAGGGACTTAGCAACGCTGATAAAATTAGTGCTCTGGAACCTACCCAAAACAAAACAAACCATCTAGGCAGATCAACTGTAAAAAAAGTCATGATATATTGATCTAACACCATGAATTCATTGGCCTAGAGCTCTTGGGATGGAAAGGCAGTGCTGCTTTTGAAAAATGACCAAACTGACTCATTAACCAGGAAGTGATTATTTTGCCATAAAGATTCAGTAAGGCCTGAAGTGAGAGTCCTAATCCCGCCTTCTCCCCCTCTTCTGTGCTTTTCTGGGCCTGGCTTCTCTTACCATGTGATGTTGGGCTCAGGTAAAGGTGTCAACAGAAGCTGATTGAGATAGAATCCCATCTGGAGACAGCACTGCCACTGACAGAAAACATGGGCAGTATCGAAATCCAATTTTCTTTGCAGTTTATTTTCTTTCACTTTAAGAAACTGGTCACAGAACAGCTTTGCTCCATCCACGGGTGATTCCTCATTATCTACATGAAAAAGAAACCTAAAAGTAGTGTTTGCAGAGGTTTCAGAAAATCTCTAGCCATACAGATTCCATAAGTTTCAAAAGCAACAGCCAAATGAAAACACTATTTTCTTTCATATTAGGAAAAATCTTCTCTATCCTGCCACTTGGCTATTTTAATTTTAAATGCCTAAGCTTTGAAGGCATTTGAATTCTAGTACTCTACTGAAAATTCTCTTCTGAATCTTTAACTTCATTGTGTTGAATACTTGTCTTAGGATAGTTTCCAGAACACTGGTTAGATACAAAGTCTTAAATTGTATAAGTTTAGTCCTTGAAATCGTTTGGTCTGTGAAATGTAAATTAACATTTTCTTCATAAAAGTCTGATTGAAATCTATTTTCATGAAAGCCTGAAAAATGAGTGCTTATAGCTCACTCATCTGAGTAAATAACATTTGAATGAATATCATGCTGGAATCGAAGAGGAAAGTTAAAATCTAGCAGGAATGGGAGCCCAAACTGTATTATCAATTTCAAGTACTAAAGGAAAAATGGATATATATATATAGGGGCTGTATAAGCCATCTGGAAAATGCATAAAGGCCCTATGACATTTCAAATTTATGAGTAGGAGGGTACTGGAGCTGCCCATGTTCTGTATCTATAATCCTTAAAGGAAAATCGACACCCCTTTGACCCCTTCTGCTGGACTCAATGAGAGAGGTAACAGATTTTCTTAAGTCTTTTCTTACATATATCTTTTACTCAGCAGGAAAACAAAAAACATGAGGGTTAAACAGAAAACCCCCACGGCAGTGAAGCAAAAGCTTCTTTTGCATTTAGCTCTAATTAGGCTAACACATATTAATAAAGTATAAAATGATACAGTTAAGACAAAGAGCCTTCAAAGTATAAAATTCTTGGATATTTTAGAGTTCCATTCCTTTGATTTTTTTTTCATTTTAAATTATTCTGAAAAAAATTTCTCTCTTATGAAACTAGCCCTTGTCATTGGGCACCTTCTCTTTCTTCATGAAACAGGCATAAACAACCCATCAGACATTAATCCTGACTCAGACCTTTGACTGCATTTGCATAAAGAAAAGCTGTGATATCCATGGCCTTTTAAAGTGAATATTCTTTGAAAGAACAGAATACTTTCATTGTATAAGGAATGCTTATATACCATTTACATTTCCTCAAAATGAGTATTTTTAGCAGAAAAAAGAGAACCTGATGTTGGTTTGCTCATTTATTGCTCACAAATTACCTGAAGATCATGGGAGGGAAAGGGTAAAGGTGACTATAGCTAGAATATGACTATATAATTTTTTGTAGTTGTCAGTATTTGTTTTATTATAGAGCAGTAATAACCACCTCAGGAAAGAATCATTCCTAAAATGTTAATGTCTCTGGGTGAAGTATAATGACCGTTATGTCTGAATTTGGAGGAAGAAATGAAACAGGCAAATGCTCTGTATATAAAAAACTGACTTTTTTGCTTATGTGACCACTGAAGGTGACAGGTCAACAATGTCTCACTTGTTGGTACCATCACATTAGAAGTCTTCCCCCATTTTTTTTTTTTTTAACTTTAGGATAAAAGGATAAATGAGTTCTTGGAAGAAGAGATGCTGGTTTCTATAGACTACAGATACCTACCTGGCTCAATGATCACCTTCTGCAACTGGCCAACTACCATTCCCATCAGTAAAGCTTGTACATGATACAGTTTTGCTTGGCCTTCTATGGACTGTAACCAAAAGCAAGTGACAGCAATGGGTAACTTCAGGGAAGCAGGAATTGGGTCCAGGACACCCTCTTTCACTTTCAGAGTTTCTAACAGAAGATTCTTACGCTTGGAGAGTGAAAGCTGAAAGAACATAGCAAATACCTCAGTCACGTATAGAGAAATGACATTTTTTCTTATGTGCACATATAGGATCAAACAATACAAATGAAAGGTGTTAAATACTGAATGAAAGGACTGAAGGTGAAGCCATGGGGGACACAATAACTTAGTATCAGTAAATGTTTGATTTATATATCTATTTTCTATACCTGTATACTGGGGGTTGTATAAAAATTTCTTGGACCAAAAGGGTTGTGAGTAGAAAAAGTTTAAGAAGTCTTATTTTACATATATCACATCTCATTTCCTTATGCAGAACTTTTGAGGTGGGTGTTATTTTTATAAAAATCAAGTCTTTTCACAGGTTCATAGATCTAAAGCCAGAAATGGCCTCAAAAGCCAGCTAGACCAACCCCTTCATTTTAGAAATGAGGAAACTGGCCCAGAGAGGGGCTATGTACACTTGTACAAGGTCACAGGGTGGTTTCAGGGGCAGAATTTGAACCCCTGACTCCAGGGTCAGCACTTTTTCTAACCTACTTAGATCTCAGAACTGGGGAAATGGTGGACCCAGTGGCAGAAAACAGGACAGGGAAGGAGGGTCAGAAGACACAGTGAGCAAGAGCTGTCAGCCACACTGCCCTACTGTCCTCTGTGCTTTTCTCACCTTCATGCCTTTGGCCACACTGTGCCTTCTAAATCACCACTTCCACAACCCCCCCAGGACATCAGTGTTCCCTTCTCTACAGATCTTTCCTTTTCCATGAATTTCACTAACATCTCTACTGAACATTTTCTAACTTACCTATCCCACCCTAACAGCCTACCCGCTGATCTCCAACCACATTTCAGATACTTCAAACTGGAGATCTAGTAGACTTATTAAACTCAATGTGTCCAAAACAGAATTCATTATTCCCCCCTTATCCCCCAATCCTTCCCCCCATCTTCCTAATTTCTCTGTTACTGTTGGGGACAACAGGTTCTAGTTTTTCTGACTTATACAACCCCTATTCTTGAATATAAAATGGTCACTAGTACTCTAGAGCTCCTTGATGCTGGACCATTATGATCATGGTCCTGGATACTTACCTCATTCAATCTGCCTAATTCCCAATATTCTTCTGGGAGCTTAGCTGCACGAGTAACCACTGTTGCAATATTCTTATCAATCCTTTCTACCTCACTGAAAGCCACTGGCTGTTTGGAGCCTGTGCTTCGGGACACGTTATTAAGATTTGGAGAAGAATTCTGAAGAAGCCCATAGATGACTTTCCGAATAGACAGAGAGACAATGTGGGCACTTGGACGATGCATGTTTTCCACCTGGGTATGAAGAATAGTTCGCCGTAATGACAATGCATCACAGACAAAAGGAGAAAGCTGCCCTTTTGCCAAAGCCAGCTGTATCCACTCTGGTAAGCCCAGGTTGGTGGCGTAGGGAGACACATAAGCGCCGAGCTGGAAGAAATCCTGTAGCTTCACTGGAGATGGCTGGTATTCTTCCATTGAAGCCCAAAGTAGATCTCTAACCATTTCCCTATCGTTCATTTTCAGGTACTTTACCACGTTATCTAAAGCTTCAGGGGGGTTCTCAAAATGAGACAGCCAGTTAAGGAGTCCCAGAATTCGCTGGTGCTTTCTCCCTTTGGTGTTGGAGGTTCCAGGAGTGAAACTCATTCTATTGAAGATGGTATCCAGGGCAGGCAAATTGATATAATCATTTCCACAAAGCACAGCAAAAACAGGTAACAGGGCTTTATTCAGATTGTTGAAATGACTGCAGAACTTATCTACAGAGAAACATCTGGCAGGGATATAGTAGTGAAATGTATCTTTAAACACTGCCAGGTTTTTCCATTGAAAACCATTCAGAGGACAAAAACCAGCTTTCAGGTCAAAAATGCAAAAATCACTATCCATTGTTAATACGGGACAATTCCAATGGTTAGCAAGTGTCATAATGTCTCTGTCTGCTTCTGAGAAGCATTGGACAAAATCTATGTGAAGTTTGTTCAAGACTTGAATGAATACTTCTCGAATGAGTAAAGGCAACAGATTTCCCCTCCCACCAACAGAAAGGGAATATGCTACCTGGATCTTCTCCCGGGCTCTGTCCTTTAAGGTGAGGAGTTTTTTATCTGAAATATCACAGCCTCCATCTAATACAACATATGGGTGAATTTTACAAGCAGAGAGTGATTCAAAGAATCTCTGTACGACATCGGTAAAAGAATCATAGTCTCCTCCATGCCGGAGGTCCACGTTGGAATCAAAATACAGTCGATGGAAAAGTGCATAGCCGTCAATAATAATTTTGGTGTCCCTCAATTTCAAATCAATGAAGAATTGACTACTGTGATCTTCCACATAACTCATTAGTCCACGGATACCCATACTGATGATTTAAGGAACTGCCTTCAAGACAAAAAAGATGTAAGTTTTCAAGAAAGTTGTGGGAATCCTGAAGCCAGGTTTAAAATGGCAGTAAGACTTTTGGGATGCTGAATATAAAAGTTAACATTTTCTACTGTTCTAAAAACCAAGTGGAATCGCATTAGGAAGTCTGACTATACCAGTTTTTTGTTTGTTTTTGTTTAGAAAAGGGACCTTTATAAAAAAACAAACAAACAAAAAACAACAACAAAAAAACCCTTTTAGTTTCATGAGCTTGCTAAGTTAGAACAAGAAACATTAAGGTAAGGTGGGAGAGTGAAAAACTTGGTTAAGTTTGGAAAGTTGTGTGGTCTAGGAGAAAATCTATTTACAATGCCCCATGGTCCATTTGTCAGATATGGTGAATGAAAATTCCGAAAGAACTGAAAAAAATTAATTTATTAAATAGGCTGACTAATCATTGACTCTTAATTTATTGTTGGCCTGACTGCTCCATAAATTAATTCTTCATTACTTGGAGCCCTGCCTTTCAGAATATTCACTGGCCATGGCTGGAGAACATGTAGGGATTATTTGAGCTGCACTTTCCAGGGAGGCTTTGGAATAGGCAGTTATCAAAGGCTTCCCAGAAGTTGACAGGGTGGGATAATTAGGGAAGGGAGAAAAAGCAAGAGAACTGGAGAGGAAAGGGGTAAGGTAGGTTGGAGGCAAGATGAAAGAGGTGGGCAGGGAGAAATGGGCAGATGCCATCAGATGATTCAACTGTGGGGGCTGATCCATGAATCTACTCCAAGGCAGTAGATAGTTATGTGTTTAGAATTTTTGTCCCTTATTCCTAGCCTTAAGTCTTCCAACATCTAATAATTAAGAGTCAGGCCTCAGCAGCTGAGACTCCCCAGCTGAATTGTTCTTTGTGTTTCATGGACCAAACGTCGGAACTTAATAATGTGCTTTTTCAGCCATCCCTGGTTCAGTGGAGACAGTTGTTCCTTATCCCATGCTAGGAGGGAGTTTTTAAGGGAGTTCCTTGAGGAACTTGGAGTATGTAGCCAGATCCCCGTCCTCCATCAAATCGGGAGGCGGTCAGAAATTGTACTTTCTTCCTCTAGCCCTACTTTTGGGGACTTTTATCAGTTAAGATGATTCTATTGATGACCTCCTGGTGAGATATGGCTAATAAGCACCCAGAACACATCCTGCCTACCTGGGGAAGCCCAGAGGTAGGCTCAGCTTCCTCGGTGCTCACCAAGGGGCCCTGAGGCCAGACCGGACCCTCTCCTCAAACATCCCTTGGTTGCTCTCAGCTGAGGTGGCAGATAGCCAGAGATAGATGAGAGCTGCGGGGCAGATGAAGCTATTAGCTCCTTGAGAGGAGCTGTGCGTTTGGCAGGCCCCCTCACTCAGTGCGGACCAATCCGGGGTTGGGCTTCGCTCTTGGGGAGGTCTGAAGGGCACACCCGACTTGGGGTGTTTGGGTGCCTCTTGGCCTCTGAGGCCACAGAACCAAGGGCAGGTTTTCACTGACGCTCGAAGTTCTAGGGAGCTGCGTAATCATTTGGAAAGCGGCCTCATTTCCCATGGAATCTTAAAGGGCTAATTTGTGGGGCAAGTGGAGATTTGAGATTTTTTTGCAATGTCCTCTGCAGCGTCCTTGGTGTGGCGTCATTTAGACGGACCCAGGCTGCCTGATAGAGGAACATGACCTACGGAACCAGCACAGATCTTAGACTCCCACCAAAAACTCATGTTTGGTTGGTGTCATTTGGAAATTTTAAAAAAGTTTCTCTGTGAATATTCTTAAGAAGTGTTCTTAACCTAGAGATCTCCCCCACCCCCACCCCCATTTTACCTGGGTGTAGGAGCTTTAATGTGTTTTCCCAAACCTATCACTGAAATTGATCCTCTTCCAAGGATATGAAAAGCTGTCCCGAGGGGCCTGTGCCATCAACTGGCCGTGCTCCGAATCGGGAAGCCTCCCCTCCCTGAGTTCAAACCCAGCTTATGATGCCTCGGAGATGGGAGATCTTGGACACGTCATTTCACCCTGTCTGCCTCAGTTTCCTCATCTGTACAATGGCAAGTCACCCCCAGAGCTCTGCCAAGCCGACTCCAAAGTGGGTCAACGAAGAGTTGGACGCCACCCAACAGCAAGAAGCATTAACTTAATGGTCGTGGGGATAATTAGCTTCGGGATTCATCCCGGGTGCTTCCGGCATCATCTCTAAGCTACAAGTGCGTCCCCCCCAACGCGTTATTAATGCAAAACGCTGACTGCGACTTTTTGGTGTCCAGGAGCCATTTAAGGGGGACCGACATTGTGGGATAAGAGGGAAAAGCGTATTGCCCAAGGTCCCACGGCAGGGCCGAACAGAGGTCGGGTTTGAACTCCCGGTCCGGCGCGCTCTCCATTGCGCCCCCTAGAAGCTGTGCGGAAGGTGAGCGGTCTGAAAAGTGCTAGGCGGGGCCCCTGGCTCCCATTCCCTTCCCCTCCGCGCCTCACTTAGCCCCTTCGCGTTCCATCCCGGCCTCGAGGACCTGGTCCTACCCCTTCCTCTTTCCTGCCCCCGTGTGGCGGGCCCACCTGCTCTTCCTCGAGCGCCAGGAACCTAGCTGTGCGAAAAGTGCGAGGACGGGGTGCAAAGCCAGAAGTCTCAGGACGCGGCTAACGCGAGACTACGGCAGAGGCCGGATGTGACGTGTGACCCACCGAGCTCTACCCTCCCAGGCATTCTACTTTCCCCCAACCGATGCGCCGGGAGCCTTTATGCGGGGACATGGATGACACAGGCGAGGGCGGGGATGCTACGGGAGTTTAGGGAGGAGTCCTGGTGAGAACCAGCTTGCCGGCACTCCCGCTTCCGGAATGGTCATGACTGCTTCCTACACTTTTCCGCGTCCGTCTCCTAGCAACGGTGCGCAAACACTTTGGCCACGTGATCTGGGCGTGGCGTCACCTGTGGCTGGGGAAGGAGGCGGGGGCAGGCGCGGCTGCCCCGAGGCTTCGGCCACTTCCCAGGCCCCTGCAGCCGCCTCCGCCCCCGTCGCTCCACCTCCCCGGACAGGTAAAGGTACGCGGGCCGAGCTCCGGGTCCCTTGGGCTCCGGGTCCCTTTCGCTCCGTGTCCCAGTCACTCCCGCTCCGTGCCGTGGCCAAGCCCTGGGGGGTCCGGCGTTCTTTTTTAGGGTCCCTTCTCTCGCCCTGCGAGGCCAGTCTCGTCGGCTCCGGTTAAGCCCTTCCCGTAGGCCACGTGTTGCCCCTAACGCTGGAGCACCAACGCCGCCGCCTCTTGGGCTGCCTCTGCACGGGCTCAGGAGCCCTGAGTAACTAATAGTAACCATCCTCCTCCGCTTCACTAGTGTCATCCTCACAAGCACTCCGGGAGGTAGGTGCCAGCCCTATCCCCATTCTACAGGTGAGAACACTGAGACAGGCAGGCAGCGCCACCTGGCGGCTCCCTCATCAGCCCGCTAATTATTCGGGACACAGGTCGGCTCCCGTTCCATTTCTCAGACGTGCTGGGCCGAAGCTGGCCGGAGGGCGCTTTGTGAAAGCACGCCCGAGGCTTCCCGAGGAGCGGGTGCCAAGTTGCCGACCCTGGGTCCCCCGAGCCGGAGACTTCACAGTTACAATGTGTCCCCGAGGCTTACCCGCAGAATCAGAAATACGTGTGGTTTCAGTGAAGATTGGGGGAGGGAAGGGCAGAGCACCCTGCGCTTCCGACTGTGATCCCGGGGCCGCCAGCTCCTGTGTCGGGGGGCTCCGGGCGCTGTTTCCCCGGGCCGCACGCGACGGCACAGCCCCCGGAGCCGGCGGCGATCGCTGGAAAGGTCCCGTCTGCTCGCGCCGCCCGGCTGTGGAGACGGAAGGGGTAGGGCTACTTGATTTGACTTGGACTTACCTGCTCTCACTTCCTTGCCGGTAAATGAGAGTGTAAGAGAATCATCAGTTTGTCAAATAGCTCATTTCCATAGATCGCCCTTTGGAGTTTACCAAGCTCTCTGCCCCTCGGAGGGGGATAGTGAAGTATTATCTTCATTTTGTAGATATGGACATTTATTGGGATTAGTCCAGGGTCATAAAGTTAATAAATGCTAAGAATTGAACCCTGTTCTCTGGAATGAGTGCTTGAATCATTTGCTTCCCCATATCTCTGTATCTTGGGATGATCTTTCCTGTTGCTTCTCCAAAATTCCATGGTGTGAAAATACTAATAATCATTATTTAACAAAGCAATTTTTTACACACTGGTCACCTTTTTATTTTTATTTTTTTAATCAGTGTCAATATAAACACTTTACAACTTTTCTGTCTCCCCAAAGATAATTTTTTTTAAAAGATGGTGTCACATGTAACAGGTCTAAGCTACTATTAACATAGTACATGGAGATTGTTGTCTATTGGGAACACTGTGACTTATTTTTCATTCTATGATGAGGTGATTACTGTTCAGAATGAATTCCAGAAATAGAATGTAATTGTATTTAAGTTAGAACTTCCTTAGACTGTGGGATAACATTACTCTTTTCATCATCCTGGTCTTTTTTTTTTTTTTTTTTTACCCCCGCAAATGCTATCTGGTATAATGACAACAGAAATCTTAATTATAAATCGGTAGCAGTGGTTTGGGAATATAGTGGTTGGAAGTTTCAGAATCAGGAATACTTGGATTCAGGTTCTGCCTTAGATAACTATTGCCTGAGTGACCCTGGACTAGTCACTTAACTTCTCAAGGACTATACATTGTGGAATAGTTGCAAATTTACATGGGTAGAGATAGTTTTCCCACCCTGAATTCCTGAAATCCATGAAATCGGTAGGGCGGGTTCTCCTCCATCCCCCAGCATCGAGCATTGGCTTGATCCTAACCCATTTGAGCACTTGGTCTTTGTGATCTAAAAAAGTATGTGAATTCTGAATGGGAAGAACAGGTGAACATGTAGGAATAGATTGAAGTGTATAGAAAAGAAAGAGATGATATAAAACTTTTAGAACTTTAGCCAAGTTTTTTAGTTTTAGCAATTTGGACAAACAAAAACAAACAAAACCCATTTTACAGACCATTCTCTACTAGAATCACCAACACTCCTCACGATAACATGGATGCAGCTCTGAACTCACCAAAGCCTGACTAGGCAGTGATGTTTCTTTATGACAGCCTTGAGTATTTTGTTAACATTTTAGCACAGTATGTCAAGTCTGACATGACATTTTCATCTTTAAGGAATTGCTCTGTGATCACCACTTGGATGAATATGAACGTTCTTAGGATACCTGAATTTTAAATCTCTCTTAAATGAGTAAACATTCACTATAATTTGGAGTGATGCTGAGATTCCAAGAAGCTGCCAAATGTGTGACTGTATCAACAGCTGTCACCACTTACTCAAAGACTCTGATTGCAAGACGGTATGTACTTCAACAGAAGCTTGGAAGTGGAAGCTTTGGAACAGTTTATCTGGTTTCAGATAAGAAAGCAAAGCAAGGAGAAGAATTGTAAGTAAATACTCTTCATGAGCAACTTCAGTTGGGTGCCCTGTATCTGTGGTACAGCAACTTGACAACTCTTTTTGTTAATTTAGGTTGCATGGACTGTCAACCATGGTGCAGTTTTCTATAAATAATTATGGAATAAAAAAGAAAGAAAATTGGGCTTGTTTTTTTCCCCCCACCCAATATTTTGACACATTTAAAGGCATTTCAGCACATAGACATTAAAATTTGTAAAGCTGAGGAACGATTGGGAGAGAATAGGTAAAAAATAAGACTGGGGGCCTACTGCAATCTTAATTTAGCACTGCTGAACTTTTTGAGATTTACCTCTTGGTCATTTTTTCTCATTCTCTAGTCTTTTTAATTCTTAGTAAAGGCTTCTTCTCTGTCACTTACAAATACAGACAGGTGTATCCATGATTAAAAGACCTGACTCTGACATTCCCTTAAACCGGCATCTTTTCTCTTTCAGAGCCGAGCTCCCAGGAAGGTTTAACTACACCTGTTGCCTTTATTTTCTTACTTCCCAATGACTTCTTGACTTCTTGCTGTTGGCTTTTGAACCCTCCACTAGACTAAAACTCTCTGAGGGTGAAGTGACCAGTTGTTGAAGGGAGGGGCCCTTTCTCAATCCTTGTGCTACTTGATCTCTGTAGCTTTTATCAGTAGTAACACATACCTCCTGGATCTGTTCTTGGTTCCTGTAACCCTATGCTACCCATTTTTTACAGGAACCTCTCTGAACATTGCTTCTCAGTCTTATACTGGGCAGTCTTCCATCTCTTACTCATTAAGCCTGGATATCTCCCTTCCCCACCAACATAACATATGCAAAAATATGTACATGCATATATATTCTTTCTAGGTGTTCTCATTGTCATCCATTCAGTTATTGTCTCCATGCAAATGACTCAAAACCAGCCCTAATATCTCTCGAATTCTGGTGTCATCATTTGCTTCTGAATATCTCTAACTGGTTGTCTGATAGGCACCTCAGACTCAACATGGTCAAAATTGGTATTTTCCCCTAAAACCTATCCTCCCAAATTCCCCACTTTTTTTTTTGGTATATTAGAAATTCTCATAATGACTGTCGTAGATGATTGCTATCATTAAGAAATCAGATGTTGGGGTTTTTTTGTTTGTTTGTTTTAAATTTTTAAGCCACTGGCTATGTTCCCTTTCATTTGATGGCAAGAGAAATTGGGAAGATAACATTTCACCAAAGAGAAAATTTAATGGTAGAAAATGAAATCTAAATTCCTGTTTAACAGTAAGGGTCTACTTTTTAAATGAGACTTTAGAGACAGCAATAAAGATTATTATTAGGATTGAAAGGAAAGACAGTTGTATATTTGAAACAGAAGAAGGCTGGAAAAAAAAAAAAAAAGGTTGAATTATTTTCATTCCAGGTAAGCACACTTCCAGTTAGACTTAATAAAATCAACTCTGGGATCACCTAATACTGCTGAATCCAAAGACTCGGTGCTTTTGCTCTGGACCATTTGGAACATGCCTTTGGGATCATGATAGAGTTTTTGCTCTGTCCTTTATTATTTTAAAAAGCATCTGTGTACCTGGTGAATTACGTTGGCATTTACAGGTTACTTGTTAAAAGGAGCATTTCATGATGTATCAAAACAATGTATGTTTAAAACCAAGTTCTTTAAAACTGCAATGAAAAATAAAAATTCTATTCATTTCATATAAGTAAAAGCATTTCCTCTGCAAAAAATCAAAACCCAAAACAACCCCCATATTTAACATTATGCTAAATGCAGTAATAAAGGGAAAGGTCAACATGGTTTCTTTTGTGGAGCTCTTAGAGCAGTACTTTTTGTCCTTGGCCCAATAATCTGTCATAGAAGTTTTGTGAATTTGAATGGTACTAGTACTATGATTTAATTTTAAAAGTTGACTAAGTGGTATGGTAGATAGAGCACTGAACCTAGAGTCATGAAGATGAGCTCAAATTTGACTTAAGATACTAGCTGTGTGACCTGGGCAAGTCACAATCCCAATTACTTCCCGCCACCAAAGAAGACCAGCATTAATGGTATCTTAGCATTTGAAATATAAATGATTTATTTTGTTACATTTTGGTCTTCTATATTTATAAAATGAACTATTTTGTAATGGTTAATAGAATAATAGAAGAACAAGGGTATTATTTTTGATATTTAAAAGTTAGCACTAGATCTATGATGAGTAATGTCATACCTGAGTAGCCTGTCTGTATCTGCATATCTTTGAACAAGTGTTAATTCCTTTTTTTCCTCCCTAAAAGAGCCATCTTGTTGTTGAAAAATAATTGATTTACTTTTATTGTTTACTTGATTGCCTCTGTTGAGGTTACAGGAGAAAGCCCTAACAATTTGTTCTTTGTTTATTGATTTGGAGAGACATCCCTAAGATTTTGGCATTAGTGTCACTGCTCCTGTCCATAACTAGTCCTTCCCGTGATGTCACTATCCGAAGACAGGAGGATGGTTACCTGTGAGTCAGATCCAGGCTGTGTGACTGTTTAAAAAAATGAACTACATATATTTGGTATCTTTTGATATGTAGTTTGAAAACCTGATCCAGGCTTGAGAAGTTCCTGATAATAATATAGCTTCTCTTTTTCTAGCTTTGTAATTTATCATTGAACCACTTGGAGGCAGCAATATACCACATACATATAATACCCTGATTAGAATTTCATCAGCATATTTTCATTGCATGCATAGCCGCGTAGTAGGTAATTTAACTATGTGATAAAACTGAAAAATAGCTCTGGATATGACATTTGCATAACGAATATTGCGGACTTTTTTTCTTTTGGAATTTTCCTTATAGGTTGTTGGGTTCAAATTGAATTTAATTGTTAAAATGAGCAATTGTCTCTTGTGATGGCATTTGGTAGCAAGATTTCCTACTTTGAGTATGTCATGAAATTAATAAAAGAACATCTTTTATGCTTTTTACAATTAAAAGAACTTTGCTGTAGAGGCTAATATGCTCACTACTACTTACATTCTCAATAAGATTCAAGTTATTGGGTCCTTCTCTGTTGAAAAGCTGGCACTCTTTTTGCTCTGTGACCTTTCTAAAAGGACTCTGATCTATGATTTCCTTACTTCTGTTAGACAGTATAAGAGCACTATCTTCTTCAGGAAAGTGTCTGTTGGTAACACCAGTCAACAGGCACTACAAATATTAAATAGTCTAGAAGAGACAACATATATACAAAGTAAACGTAAGGAAACTTGGGGGGCAGGTGAAGAGGAGAAATTCTAGTTGTTTGGGGCAGGGTACTGAGCCAAAGAAGTCTCTTGCAGAAGGTGATACTCGATCCAAGTTGTGAAGGAAATTAGGGATTCCTGGAGTGGAGGTGGTAAGAGTGTGTATTCCAGACCTGGGAGCCAGTATAATGACAGATGCGGGGCATGGAGGTTGTGTATGAGGAACAGGGAGGGGAGCCAGGCTGGCTGGTCCAAGAGCATGTGAAGGGGAATCCTGTGGAGTGAATGGGGTAGTTTGCAGCCATGTTTAAAGACCAGACCAGAAGCCCCCAGAATCAATTGGATAAGGAGGTGACATGGTCTGATCACTTTGTTGGCTTGTGAAAAGTGCATTGGGGAAGAGAGGTATGACAGGTACTCCAGCTGGGGCTGCTGGCTGTAATCCAGGTGTGAGGGGGCAAACCTGAAGCAATAGGGATGGAGGTGGCCACAGGATCAGGGATGCAGGGCACACTTGGCAATGTATTGGCTAAAAGGGCTAAGTGGGGCTGAGGATGTGTCCTAGCTGGCAAGCTGAGTGAGTGGAAAGCCAGGGATGCTCTTAAGAGAAACAGGAAAGTATGGAAGAGGGATGGACTGCAGGGAGGTACAGAGAACTGAGCAGTTCTGTGTTAGCTTATGGTTATTTCTGTAGGCCCTTTAACTGGAAAATGCTCATGGATTCCTCAGGGTTCAACCTCCAAAATGATCCTTGCGTCAGGACATCTGGTTTGGGCATATTTGGGTCAGATATCAATTATGGCTGCATTTGCTAAGGCGGTCAGTGGTAATTAAAAAGGACTTCATCAGTTTTCAAGTTTATTTTTGACACATTTTCAAATGAACAAATTGGTTTTCCTTATTTAAAAACCTGACCAAAATCCCAGTAGCTTCTCTATGTCAAACTTTCCCCTGCTTTAAAAACCAAGGGACTTTTGTTCTCCTGCAGTTAATAAAAAATTGGTCATAGTTGTCTGAAAGTGTCAGATATAATTAAGGAAGAGTAATGAATGGATCTTACAAAGATCCATGAATTGAATTTACAATCTCTGAGGTAATCTTCCTGTGGTTTAGAATAAAATGGCACAGTGTGGAGGAAAGTGGGGCACTTGTGGCCAGCAGGTCAGGCCTGTTCTTTTCTAAGGCTTCTGGGTGATCTTGGAATAGTCACTGGACTCCATGATTTTTCATTTTCTCTGTAAAATGGGACAAGTATCTTAAATGATGCTTGAGTCTCTTCTAGTTTTATGTGTTTGTGTGATTGACGGTGTTCATGGGTACAAAGTCTTTTCTCAATAGCAAGCTAGTTTCCAATAAAGCTAGGTACATTCAAAACACTTTTTTCTATAGGAAAATGTTTACCAGTTGTATCTTACTAATCCAATCCATCCGTCCCCTCTAGCTGCCATCCAATATCTGTCCTTTGTTAAATTCTTTTAGAAAGTCATCCTGAGCCACCCCCACTTCCCAGTCTCTCACCCTTTTTTAAGTCCTGCCTTCTCATCATTCAACTTGACATTCTGCTGATCTTCCTTCCTGAGGGCCTCGTCATCATTGACCCACTCTTGCTCTGGGATCCCTTTCCTCCTTCGAGTTTTCTTGCCTCTCCTGGTTCTCCTGTGACCCCTCCAACTGCTCTTTGTCCGTCTCCTTTGTGATGGTCAGAGCCGCTGACCTTGGACATTCCCGTGTTTCTGGTTTGACCCTCTGCTCTTACCCCTCATGAACTGTCTAAATCAACTCGTCCAAAGCAGCTCCTTCTCATTATTATTGAGGATGACACTCTCAGATCCTCCCTTTTAACTACCCTTTTCTACCCACAGCCCAAACCAGATGGTCACTTCTGCCTTTCCAGCTTCTCTTATAGGGACTCCCTTGCCCCTCCTCCCAAAGCCCCAACTCCCTCTTGGCTGAACTGTTGCCATAGTCTTCTGTTGGTCATTTAGCCTCCAGGGATCCTCCACCCCCTGCAGAGATGAGTCTCTGCAAGTGCATTTCTGGCTGCAGAGAGAAGGCTGGCCTCCCCCAACAGACTTCAAAGATTCCCTCTTAGCTTCAGGACCAAGCCAAAAGAGAGGCCTCTGCTAATGCCTTTCCCTCTGCCCAGCTCCCCTTGCTCTTCCTCCATCTCTCATGGCTGGGCCTTTGCACTGATTGCCCCCCACACCTACAACTTCCTCACTTCCTCTACCCTTTAGTTACTCTGTTTTCTTAAAGCACCTTGTTCAGGAGGCCAGCCTTAGTAGCCACAACTGCCCATGCTTTCTCCTCAGACTACCTTCTCTCCACTGTGCACGTGCTCCTTGAGAGCAGGGTCTGTCTTGTACTTGATTTGATTCCCCATACCTCAGTACAATGCCTTGCACATAAGTAGCTCCTAATCAATTCTTACTGGTTGATTACCTGCTAACACTTGTATATGGATTTTTTCTTCAATATAATTATTTTCCAATAACTTATTTAACTTATTCTCATTGTCATTCAAAACATTTCTTAGCATATTTGTATTTTAATGTGCTTAAAGTTTGAATGAGTAGATTTTTTTTTCTGAACTGTTTTACAATTTACTCACGTATTATAATCTAGAATTCTGGAGGTTTTGAGTGGGTTGGGCTTATGTAACATTTGAATCTCAATAGTATATGGAGTAAAATGTCTTGAAAGGGATTTGTTATTTCCCCTCCAGATCTTCATGCACTTTTTCCCTCTTCCCTTCCCCCAGTTTAATATGTGAAGTAAAAACTACCAAAATAAATCGTTGTGGGATCTAGTTAACATACTTTTATACTTTTATATTGCAGTCTGTTTTTTTTTCCTCCAAAATTATATATGTAAAAGAAAGAAAGATCAGCATTGAGCCTGACCAGTTTTGGCCTTTGCAAACTCCCTCTCAGCAGAATCTGGGTGGAGCCTTTGAAACTGGGGGTCCCCATGAATTCTGCATCTGGTGGGAAGGAAGGAAGTGACAGCTGTTGCTTGGCCTTAGCATTTCAACTAACTGGTGAATTATTTTATCATCTTGCACAGCAATGAATGAATGGAGTCAGGATGTGGATGGAAAATTATTTCCATTTATGATTCTGCCTCAGCTGCTCGAAGCAGCAAGTTAAAAGGAATCATGTGCCTTAGTTGTTTATTTTCTAATATTTATAGAGGAGAAATGATTAATAAATAAGACAAAATATTTTGAAATGAATAGGACACAGGGAAACCCCCACTCCCTTTTGAGCCTGGGCAGGGGGCCAAAAGAGTCATCCTTTGAGGAATGAATCACCAATAACCACATTTGGCAAGAAGAAAGAAAATAATAAAAGCAAGGATATTCATTAATTTTTTGTTTGATTTCTTGTGTTGCCACTGCTTGAAGAAATGTAAGATCATTCATTTAACCACAGGAAATATCCTTATGCAAAGTAATACAATGTATTGGATAGACATTTTTTAGCCTGATTCTTACACATTCTTTAGTTTCATGTGTATTTTTTGAAGCTAATATTTTTGCTCATAAAAGTTATAATTGTTCGTTTGAATGGATGTTATGGGAGAGAATTTTAAAGCTGCTATAAAGAAAATCATATTACAAAAATGTAATTGGTTGTTTTATCCTATTGGATTAATACTGTTAATTCGGCAAAAATAATAATCACAATAACACCACTTTTTATATTCTAGATTTGTTTAAATATTACTTTGTGGAACTTTGTTGCTGTTAAAATTTTTTCAATCCATTTTGAAAAGTACTCATTGATTCAAACTGTGAGAATTAAAGTGCATAGGCTTAATTTAGTTGTGGAGTTGGTATTAATGGTTTCTCTTCATGAAAAACCAGGACAAATGATTTTACAGAAATAACAGAAGTATGTGTCTGCTTAGAAACCTATCCTAGAAGATTTGGGAATTGATAGCAGGGCGGGGTGTGTTCGTGTGTGAAATCTGAGGACTGTTGTATCATGGGAGCTTCATTAACTAGGGAGTTGTCTATACAACTCTAGTTTTGGGGGGCACTGGGTAGAACACCTGATTGACCCATCTTTGTGAATTCAAATCTGGCCTCAGACACTTACTAGCTATGCGACCCTGGGTGAGTCATTTCACCCTGTGTACCTCAATCTCATCTATAAAATGAGCTGGAGAAGGAAATGGCAACCACTTTATAGTATCTCTGTCAAGAAAGCCCCAAATGGGGTCATGAAGAGTCAGACAAGACCAAAAACAACAAAACCTCTTTCTTTCCATTTTTTTTCATACTTCTTTTTCTTAAGACTTCTCTGCAGCCTTATCTATGCCTATACTGTTTTTGCCTGTTTCAGGGATGATCTCAATCAAAATTATGATCCCGGTATTTTGGGGCTCCTTTATGTAGATTCCTTCTCCAAATTAGCCTCCCTTCAATCAGGCCTCGATGAGAAGCCATTTCCTAAGGACATGGTTCTCTGATTATTGATAATTAGTAAATCACATAATCTAATGGCTAATATATTGATGGATCTCTCTCTTTCTCTCTCTCTCTCTCTCACACACACACACACACACACACACACACATACATACACATACATATCTTGCGCCCTGAATACAGAGCCAAATAGAACAAATGGTTCTGATGTATCAGTTCTTCTTTTTGGGGAGAACCTTGCCTTTATCTCTAGAATTTACATTCCCCCCCCATCCTTTCCCTGGTTATTAAACTGAGGCTCTGTGCTTTCCTTGATTTAGAGATTTGCCTCTCTCAACTGAAACAGAATAATTATCCCCCTTCCCTTCTGATGTTCCTTTGACTGTCACCATTATGTGCTGGTGCTGGTGCCTATATGGTTTCCAGAGGAGGGAGAATGTTAGTCTTCAGCTCTAGAGCATGATTAACTGAAAGAAAAAAAAGCATTAATTACTTATTATGGGCCAAGCACAATGCTAAGTTGCTGAATTTTTCAGTTATGTTTAACTGTTCATGACCCCATTTAGGATTTTCTTGGCAGAGATAGTAGAATGATTTGCATTTGCTTCTCCAGTTTATTTTGCAGAGGAGAAAACTGAGGCAGAAGGGTTAAATGACTTGCCCAGGGTCCCACAGTTAGTATGTATCTGAAACCATATTTGAAATCCCAAAGATTCTAGGCCCAAGGGTTCCATCCACTGTCCCACTTAATTGCCCACAGTGCCAAGAACTAAGCATGGAAATTATAAAGAGGCAGTCTCTGCCCTCAGAGAGTTTACAATTTAATAGAAGTGTATTACTGTGGCTGAGGAAGGATGAATGCCAAAAGCTTTGGGCTGCCTGGATCCACTTCATAGAATCCCTAGAACTGAAATTTGGCAGCTAGAAGGAGCTTTCTAATGGTCTAGTGCCTTATTTTTCAGATAAAGGTTTAAGTTTATTTGCGCAGTATCATACAAGGAGTGAGAGCTGCTGCTGGAAATCAGATCCTCTTACTTCTAAGTTTCTTGCATCACTGTGGATATTTTTAAAGCTTAAATTTAGGTCCATAGGAAACAAAATATTGGAAGAAGTGAAAAAATCATTATTCCCATCTTTTCTCATCAGAATGCATTCCATCATAACTGACATTTATAGAGTACCTCAAGGCTTGCCAAGCCCTTTTCTCACCCTCTACGAGGGTGGGTTCTGAAAGCATAATCCCCATTTTGTAGAACCTGAGACTTTGCAAGGTTAATGGACTTGCTGTGGTATCATAAGGTGCAAACCATGGTAGCTTATGATTTTAAAAGTTTGGGAAATCGCTTTTCTGTAATGACTATTGAAAAATCTAAATAGATGATTCCAGTGCTTTTCTCCTTAGCATATTCTCATGAATCGCAAATGTAATAGATATTTGGGAAAATAAATCTTTTATTGAAATCTGAGTGGGTCTAGCATGCTGCTAGATTTATTGTCTTCCTCTCATTAAGTGGTTCTGGTTGCTGTATAAATTCTTGTTCTTTTATATTTACCATTAGTAATTAATCTGAATCCTCATTTTCTTCTTCTCATTTTCATTTCCTTGCTCTCGTTTTCATTTCCTGTCTTTCTAGGAAGTCAGAGGTGAGGATGATAAAGAATGTTAAATCCTCCCCCACTGCTCCACTTAGATTTTGTTTTCTAAGGAAATTGAGACAGAACTTTTGCAGAAACTCCCAAATCAAATAAGCGTTCTTCCATAAAGTATTATAAGCTACCTAATGTTATTTGAAACCTTTGCTATTACCTCCTCCTCTCAATTATTACATTAATGTGGTCTCTGAGGGCTCATAGTGAACATTTCTCTTGGAGTTGATGAACTAAGTCAGTGGCGTAGGAAGGGGCTAGAATTGGGAGAGTGTTTCAGCGGCCCCAGTGGCTATAGAAAGTTTGCTTTTATTCTCTTTCCCTTCCACAGTTCTTCTCAAGTACCATAGAGTTCTCTACATCTATACCAAAGTAGAAAGTAAAGCTGCTTCCATTAGGGATGTTTGGAGAGATACTTTGTTCTGTACATTATCCGATCAAACCCCATTTTCATAGCATCCCCATGTTCTGCCTGAAGGGAGGAGTTCCATGAACAAATTCCAGTGCTCGTGATACTTCTCCCTCAAAAAGACTAAATGTGAAATTATATTTGCAAATTGTTAGCCTGTGTGGCAATTAGATATATTTAAAGAAGCTTAATTCTTTTCTCCTTAAATATCCTTGATCCTGAAAATACTCCTCTTTTCCCCACATCAGGCTTAAACTTGCCTCTTTACATGCATTTCTCCCAAACTAGATTTTGGGGCCAAGCAGAATGAGCCCGTTGCTCAGAGAGCCTTTCAGATAGGTGATGATAGCAAGCTTACTCCTCTGGATATGTGTTTTGTGAGCACATACGTCTCCAGTCTCATTCAGTGATCCAGATTGTGGTGGGGTCCTCAAGCCATTCACCATTCTGGTGATTCTTTTCTGGATGCTGTCTAGATGGTCATTATCCTTCCTGAAGTGTCCCCAGGACAGAACGCAGTACTCCCATCTCTTATCTGATCAGGGCAGTGTATACTGGCCTGATCTCCTGTGTTTGACTTCCTAATCTATTATTAAGCTCCTTCTATTGCAAGGAAGGTGTTGGATAGTCTGAAGTGGCATTAGCTTATTCAGCTGCCATCTCCTACTGCATTGGGTCCACTTTTATTGATCTAATGAATCATCATTTTTCCCCCTGAATGATATAATCACATACTGGAAGTTTCATGTTTTCCTCTACTCTGGTTTTCATTCATTTTTTGCCTTGAGTCCTCATGTTAAAGTGTTCATGGACCCATTTCCCCCCATGAATATATTCTCCTGGTGCTGTCTCAGCAGGAGGTGGAAGCTCACATGTACACACACCACATTTTGTCCTTCAGTGACTGCTTTTGCTACGATATTATTGCAGAGTAAAGCTCACTTTGATGTTCCAGCTTTTCAGTCCAGCACTCGGTACAGTGCCTCCTTATACCTAAATGGCCAGGCAAGCATGGAGTTTATAGAAAACAAGGACTTCTTGGGCTTCATGCATAGGTCAGCCCAGAAAGCATCTATGGGTAAATGGAGCCATCATCTCTGCTTCCTGAAAACATACATGAGAAGCAGAGGGATGCTCTTTGGACCAAGTGGCAGCTGGGCACAAGTGAAATGCACAAAGTTTCGAGTCTGGAGCCCAGTGAGACTGTTGGTGAACATCCAGTGGTGAATTCACAAGAGTGACTAATGAGGCTGCCACCAAGAAAGGCCCCAAAGGCAGAAAGGAAGCAGGCAACTGGCTTGGATCCTTCCACAGGGTGAGGCTTAACTGAGCAATTGCTTTTAAAATTCAGGTCTATTAATTGGCCTTTGAGTAACTCATGAGGAAGAATTGTTACCATGATATATTTGTAAATAAAAATTTAGGAGTTTTCTTAAGGGGATACATCTGTTCTAGTGCTAAGTGAGCTGGGGAAAACAGGAGCCTCTACCCTATGAATTTAAAAATCCGAGTGCACTAAATATCACCACATAAAGTAGTATACTTTACGAGGTCAAAGGTCAATATTATGCTGAATGGTACTGGGTTATTAAGTAAACAAAGACCCAAAATTTCAGAGTTAGGTGGGGATATAAGGGATCTTCTAGTCTAACCTATGCTTGAAAAAATGACCTCTTCAAAGTACCTCAGTCCTTAAAGACCTCAAAAAGAGGAGGAACTCACTTAAATCAAGTCTAACCAGATAAGTGTCCATTGTGTACCAGGCACCATTTTGGACTTAAGGCCTTAAGAATTTGTTAATTCTGGAAGAAATTGGGCTAAAAACTTATATTTTCTTAGCAGATTCTACCTTTGGGGTGGAAATTAATAGCTTAAAATAAAATGGCTTAAATTAAAGAGCTTAAAATACGATTTGGGCCTTAAAAAATAAAAACAGTTTGATAGGCATTCAACAAATATTTGTTAAATTGATTAAAATGATTTTAGCATTTTTAAGCTACCTTAAAACCTACCATTTATATAACAAATAATTTTATATATTATTTTAAATAAATATAGTATAATAAAAAAACAATAATTTTATGTCTGCCATAAAGCAAATATCTCTTTACAACCTTAGCAGTGTTCTTTTTTTTTTTAGTTATTCCATGTCCTTGAAAGTGATTTAATTGTATTTCTTTGGGATCACTGTGTAATTCAAACTTTTCACCAGTTCAGACAGATTTGTAGTTGTATATGAGTTTAGAGAGCATTCAGTAAGAGGAGCAGTTAAGAATTCATTGATTCAACGGCGATTCATCAAGAAAAGAACTTTGATTCACTGTATGAAAGGGTTGGCTAACGTTTGAATGAATAGAGGTGGAAAAGATGTGAAATGGGAAAAATTGGTGAGAAATAATATGTTGCTATGGAAAATTCACAGGCTGGATACTTGGACTGTACCTGCTGAGAAGCTGTGTGACCTTTGACACATAATTTAATTTCCATGTGCATATTTCCCCATCAATAAAATGATGGTCTGGGACTTGAACTCTAGACTATAGACAGAGAAACTTGTGTAGGAGGAAAATCCAAGCAATCTGCTTTGGGGGGCAATAAAGTGGATTCCCTTTCCTCCCTTCCTCCCTCCCTCCCTCCCTTCCTTCATTCTTCCCTCCCTCCCTCTTTCCCTTCCTCCCTCCCTTCCTCCCTTCCTCCCTCCCTTCCTCCCTTCCCTCCTTTCTTTTCCTTCCCTTCCTTCCCTTCCCTTCCTTCCCTCTCCCTTTCCCCTTTCCCTTTCCTTCTCTTTCTTTCTTTCTTTTTTTTTTGGACATTATACACCCATTTAAGCTTTTATTAGTTTCTTACCATTCCTAGAGCCTTAACATTCCATCTTGCTACTCAGACGCCCTTTCCCTGGGGGTTCCCATGCCTGGAATGCTCTCTTCACTTCTCCATCACTTCCCAATTCCAGCCTTTGCTGATCACCCATATTACTACTGTCTCTTCTCTGATATTACCTTCCCTTTGCATTGTATAGATCTTGTAGGTACCTCATTATTTTCATGTTGTCTCCCTCATCTCCTTTCTTTCTTGACCTATTTGAACATGAGCTCTTGGGTGATGGAGAGCATGGTTTTTTTTGCCCTTTTTTGTATTCCCAGCACTTACACAGTACCTGACATCTAGTGAGTACCTAATAAATGCTTGTTGACTAACCATATACCAGTCAGTAGGCTGAAACTTGGAGATAGACAGAAAGGTAAAAACTTTGTCCCTGCCCTCAAGAAGCTCACATTTCAATGGAGAAATATATGTAAGTCCTTATGTTTGTACAAGAAATACACAAACTTGATATAAGGTTTATCTCAGGGAAGCCCCTGAGGTGTCCTGGAAGGGCTGCCTGCAGGAAGCTGGATTTGAGCTGAGTCTTAAGGGGGAAATCCAGGAGTTGGAAGGTGAGGAGCAATAATATTCCAGTCAGCTCTGGGACTGACAGTGCGAGACAGTCAGCACAAAACTGAAGGGTTGTATGAGAGGAACAGGGTGGCTAGATCATGCACAGTGTGTGTGGAGGGGCCAAAATGTAGAAGTGAGAAGTAGGAGGAGGCCAATTTGCCATGTCTGTGTCTGAATATATAGTATGTCGTAAAGTTGGCGGTGTTCTAGTTCTAAGAGATTTGCTTGACTTTGCTTCTTTGTCATTGTTAGAACCTCTGATATTTTTTCCACTTTAACACTTTCATTTTTATTCATATGTATGAGTTTGAAGTCAGTGTTTGGTATCACTAATAAAGTTTCTGTCCTGCAAAATTCCTTTTTAGGAATCTGTCTTCTTTTAGCCTCTCACCCCTTAATAATGGCAGGGCTTCTGTTAATGCTTACACTTTTCTGATACAGAACTTCAGACCCAGAGTCTTGAATTTGGCCTCTCATTTTTTAAAGATTTCAGATAAGTAGGAATTTCATTTTGTTATGGTATTCAATCAATGTTGAGGAAAGATGTAATTAAAAGTGAGTAGATAGCAGGAGAGATCAGATTTTCATCATAGGATATTGCTCATTAATTTGACTAATGAAGTGTATTCTTTTGTAATCATGACAGACAGATTCCTTTATAATGGTAGTTAGATGTATGCATTACCTATTAGAGAAAAATGATTCACAAATGAATTTATTTCCATACATGAATTTCATCTTTTAGTGGGATCAAGCCATTTCTGCCAAACAACATAAAATGTTATTAGCATCATTTAGCCCTTCTCTCATTCTAAATATCATGTTATCGAGTCTTCTAACCTCCTGAGTCCAAGATCAATGTCAATATAATCAATTTTAAAATTCAGAAGTTCACTCAAAGGTAAAAAGGCTTAGGGAACATTGTCTCTAAAGTGACATCATCCATCTGAGTAAATTAATCTGGTGATGAGGGCTTCTTGTTTCTTGTTCTGGCATCCCAGAGAGAACGGCAGAGATTGAGAGCGAGGCAGAATCTCAGGGAGCATTTAGTCTTGGACACTTACTGTGCCTGTGCCCATCAAGCCACCAAGGCCCAGTGAGGTGATGTGCTCAGGCACAAGTCAGGCAGAATGAGGGCGAGAGCCATCCCCCCACCTCAAGTAGGGGAGCTTTCTACTGCAGGTACAACCTTCACTCAGTCGGTCTTCCCAAAGGTTACAGGGGACATTGAGTCTGACTCTTCCTTCTTGTTCTGCCTCTTACCCTCCCATTCATTTAGCAAGCATTTACTAGGCATTGACTAGTACTGTAAATTATTACAGGGAGGTGAGAATCCATCCCTTTGTTTTTTGAAAGTTTCCAAAGAAGGAAATTCTACAGATTTCCTTGATGATTCACTTTTTTTAATAACTACCAGTGCTGGAAAATTCACATTTACCCTTACTTTTCATGAGTGCTGGAGCTGGCCTGCTGATGGGTCTATAGTGCCGGCCTTCTGCAGGATATTTGGATCTTCTTTAAGGGTGCTTCCCTCTTTTCTTTTGAGGGGTTCCTTCTAGTAGCTTCTCCACAGTCTGCCGATCTGCTCTGAAAGCTTTCTCTAAGGCAAGAGGGTTCTCACTTTTTGTGGCACTCTCTTGTAGCCAACAAACTCCTCAGAATGTTTTAAATGCGTAATATAGATAAAATTATGAGTGAAACCAATTATATTGGAATACAGTTATCAAAATAATTCAAGAAAGTGTCATAAACTCCAGGGGAAGAGTTCCTATAGGAAATTCACAGAAGTTTCTATTTATACTATTTTCCCCATAGATTTTCTATTACCATTCATTTTCATTCATTTTGTGCCTGACCTGGGATTTCAGTGATTGTAACCTGGGTATTGTCTGCTTTTATGCATAGCTTAGGCACAAGGGAGTAGCAAATAGCTACGCTTAAAAAGTAGTTAGATATGCCATTGCTTATAAATTGACTTTTTAAAGAAAATATTGAGGATTATTTAGTTGTTTTGATATACCTGATAAGTCACAAAAATGAACTGTTGGAGGAGCTGTATCTAGGGCAAAGTGATAGGAGCTTTGTCCCTGGATGCCCAAATTTAGAGAATATCAATAGCAGGTTGAGGTTCAGAAGGAGACCCCAAAAGATTGGTCTTGCAGACCAGTGTCATGAGGTATCCCAAAAGAATTTGCAGACTTGAACCCATCTCCAAGTCAAGGGGCAAAGTTTATTGTAATTATAATGCCAATTGAAGCAGGCTAAGTTCCAAAAGGATTAGCAAAGAACTGGGAGCAAGAAGATAAATTTATAGGAAAAGACAGATCTGTTTATCATGTCCCTGATATGCTAATTTTATGACCCAGAGGTAGAACTGAGGAGTGGCCTGGAATGCCCCTCAACATTTATCTCAGAAACTCTGTTATTACTGACCAACAGATTGTTATGTGGCAGTCAGCAAAGTTTCTAGAACTATATTATAGTATTCCAAAAGCCAGGAGACTTTAGGATCACTGACAGACAGATTGTTAGAACAATGGTGCTCCTAAGGTCTGGGGGCCCATCAAGGTGTCCATCATTGTAGAAACTGAACTTGGCATTTAGTTGGCAAGAATAATTAGTTAAAATGGGAAACTATTTGATGATGGACTTTCTCTTTTCCACCTTCCTAGTGAGCCACAGGTATTGGGTTCCAGGGTCTCTATCTTCCTTATATTAAACTGAGATGTATCCCCAGCTCAATTTGTCTTTTAGAATTGTGATGGTACATTTGATGCCAGTGCCCACAGGGGCAGTGCTCTGGGCATTGCCTGCTAATTCCTTTTGATACAAAATCAGGCTCCTGCTTGGAAAGATAAGACATTTAAACCATTTTATAAATGTAAAGTGTTATTGTTCCAATGTTGTTGTTATTGTTGGTTTGGAGTTTCTATCAGTGATTATTAGCTTCTGTCATACTTGAAAAGGTAACTTAGAAATTTCAGACTTGCTTTGACATGCAGGATTTGAGCATCTAATAAGTGAGGGTTAGAAAAAACAATGTGACTTTAACAGTTTCTGGGTCAGTGATTTATAAACTGAGTCTGAGTGATTTTTGTAAAGAGTGCTTTGTGGATTTATATTTGTGCATGCAAATAGACACTGCTAACACTAAAGCACTCTGTTAATCATGCAACACATTGATAATTTCCCCAAGCATTAAAATATGTAATTCATATTATGATTTTTTATTGCTTTAAAATTCCGTGAAATTGAATTTTTGTTCCATAGCTTACCAAGCATACAATCACTTTTTATTTTCCAGCTACTTTCATTGCCCTTGCTTACATGATCCTGTGGTGGCATATTATTAAGAATTAACAATTATAAACCATTAGCAGACACTTTGTTCTCAGTGGGTATGTAACTACCTTCCTAATAGAATTATGTGTTGTTTTGGTGATTATATTGTGTGAGACAGTGACCCTTACCCAAATTAAAATCAGACACTCTCAAAGTGGAAAAGCAAAAAGGGATTTATTACGATCTCTTGAGAAAGGGCAACTCCTAACAGACAAGGTGTTGTCGGTAAAGCAGTGCAAAGCACAAATGCAAAACACAAGATCAAATGGTCCCTGAATGCAGAAGCCCCCACTGCCCTCCCTGGCCTTTTCTCCTATTGTCTGGGGGAGGACAGGCTTACACCCTACTCACAGCAGTCTGTCCCAGAAACAAAAGAATATTAGTAAATAACAAACTCTTAATTTAAGTTTCCCTAGAGAACTGCTATACAAGTAGGTATTCTTGGCTGAGAAAATTCTGTTACCTGAATTCCCAAAGCTATCATCTTTTAAAAAGTACTTAAATGCTAATTAAGAGATGAGGGAAACTGGAGGGAAAATGTTCATCCAAGACAGTGGAACACCTGCAGCTTTTTAGCTCTAGCTCAACTTGCTATTGTAAAGTGTCAAGTCACAATGAGGGTAGAGTTCAGGGTCACATTCCCATGAGAGGTCTTTACTAAGTTTATACCAACAATATCAAAATCTGTCTACAGTCTTAGAATGTTTAATTAATGCCAACCTTGGACTTAGTTTGATCAAGTCCTGTAAACTTTATAAATGTTGGCCAAGTTTGCAATTTTTATTGGTAATCATATGGATAAAGTACTTAACCTTTATTAGGAAATTTCTATGTTAGTTTTGAAATTTTTCCTGAAAGAGATCCTTCTTTCCCTTTCTCTGGGTCACTGATGCATAACTCTCTTTTACTATTCCCATCATACTCCCAAGAAAAGGTTTATCTGAAGAATTCTCTCTCATCCTATAACAAATAGCTGTAGATTTCAAGGCAAGGAAAGCCAATCTAATATTAAGTTTTGCTAGTTAGACTTGAAGGTGGAGCTCAGTACAATGAATTTCTAAAAAGGCTTTTATTCATATCATATTTTAAGGTTTTTTTTAAATTTTATTTTATTTGCATAACATATGTGTGGGTAATTCTTCAACAATAACCCTTACATAGCTTTCTGTTACAAATTTTCCCCCCAACTACCTACCCCTCCCCTAGATGGCAGGATGTCCACTACATGTTAATTATGTTAAAATATTGGCAAATCGAATATATGTATACATATTTCCAAACTTATCATGGTTGTGCAAGAAAAATCTTATCTACACAAACGATATATCAGATAAAGGAAACACAATGTAAGCAAACATCAATCAAGGAGTATGAGAATGTTATGTTGTGGTCCACATTTCGCATCCCTCTCTCTGGGTGTATATGGCTTTCTTCAGTGAACAATTGGAGGTGGTTTGAAACATAGCATTGTTGAAGAGAGCCATGTCCATCAGAATTAATTGTCATATAGTACTGTTGTTGCTGTGTATAATGATCTCCTGGTTCTGCTCATTTCACTCAGCATCAGTTCATGTAAGTCTCTCCAGGCCTCTCTGAAATCATCTTGCTGGTCATTTCTTACAGAACAATAATATTCCATAATATTCATATACCATAATTTATTCAGCCATTCTCCAATTGAAGGGCATCTATTCAATTTCCAGTTTCTAGCCACTACAAAAAGGGCTGCCACAAACATTCTTGCACATGTGGGGCCTTTTCCTTTCTTTATGATTTCTTTGGGATATAAGCCCAATAGAAATGCTGCTGGGTCAAAGGGTATGCACAGTTTGATAACTTTTTGAGCATAGCTCCAAATTGTTCTCCAGAATGGCTGTATCCGTTCACAGCTCCACCAACAATGCATCAGTGTCCCAGCCCTCCCACAACCCCTCCAACATTCATCATTAACTTTTCCTGTCATTTTAGCCAATCTGACAGGTGTGAAGTGGTACCTCAGGGTTGTCTTGATTTGCATTTCTCTGATCAACAGTGATTTGGAGCACCTTTTCATATGACTATAAATAGTTTTAATTTCATCCTCTGAAAATTGTCTGTTCATATCCTTTGACCATTTATTGATTGGAGAATGGCTTGAATTTTTATAAATATGAGACAATTCTCTATATATTTTTGAGATGAGACCTTTATCAGAACCCTTGAATGTAAAGATGATTTCCCAATTTATTACTTCCCTCCTAATCTTGTCTGCATTGATTTTGTTTGTACAAAAACTTTTTAACTTAATATAGTCAAAGTTATCTATCTGGTTTTCAATTAAGAGTTCCAGTTCTTCTTTGGACATAAATTTATTCCATCTCCAAAGGTCTGAGAGGTGATCTATATTACATTCCTCTAATTTACTTATAGTATCACTCTTTATATCCAGATCATGAACCCATTTAGATCTTATCTTGGTATGTGGTGTTAGATGTGGGTCAAGCCCTAATTTCTTCCACACTAGTTTCCAGTTTTCCCAGCAGTTTTTGTCAAATAGTGAATACTTATCCCAAAAGCTGGGGTCTTTGGGTTTATCAAAAACCAAATTGCTATAGTTATTGCCTAGTTTGTCTTGTGATTCTATCCTATTCCACTGATCGACTACTCTGTTTCTTAGCCAGTACCAAATGGTTTTGATGACCGCTGCTTTATAATATAGTTTTAGATCTGGTACAGCAAGTCCACCATCGTCAGCCTTTTTTTTCATTAATCCCCTTGAAATTCTTGACCTTTTGTTTTTCCAAATGAACTTTGCTACTATTTTTTCTAGATCTGTAAGATAATTTCTTGGGAGTTTGATTGGTATGGCACTAAATAAGTAAATTAGTTTGGGTAGTATTGTCATTTTTATTATATTCGCTCGTCCTACCCATGAGCATTTTAAGTTTTTCCAATTGATTAGGTCTGATTTGATTTGTGTAGAAAGTGTTTTGTAATTTAGTTCATATAGTTCCTGACTATCCCTTGGCAGATAAATTCCCAAATATTTTATACTATCAACAGTTATTTTGAATGGGATTTCTTTTTGTATCTCTTGCTGCTGAACTTTATTGGTAATATATAAAAATGCTGATGATTTATGTGGATTTATTTTGTATCCTGCCACTTTGCTAAAGTTGTGAATTGTTTCTAGTAGTTTTTTAGTTGAGTCTCTAGGGTTCTCTAAGTATACCATCATGTCATCTGCAAAGAGTGATAATTTGGTTTCTTCACTACCTACTCTGATTCCTTTTATCTCTTTTTCTTCTCTTATTGCTGAAGCTAACATTTCTAATACAATATTAAATAGTAATGGTGACAGTGGGCAGCCTTGTTTCACTCCTGATCTTATTGGGAATGGTTCTAGTTTGACTCCATTACATATGATGCTTGCTGAAGGTTTTAAGTAGATACTACTAATCATTTTAAGGAAAAGCCCATTTATTCCTATACTCTCCAGTGTTTTTAATAGGAATGGGTGTTGGATTTTATCAAAGGCTTTTTCTGCATCTATGGAGATAATCATATGGTTTTTATTAATTTGGTTATTAATATTATTGATTATGCTAATAGTTTTCCTAATATTGAACCAGCCCTGCATTCCTGGTATAAATCCTACTTGGTCATGATGTATTATCCTGGGGATGACTTTCTGTAATCTTGTTGCTAAAATCTTATTTAAAATTTTTGCATCAATATTCATTAGGGAAATGGGTCTATAGTTTTCTTTCTCAGTTTTCTCCCTACCTGGTTTAGCTATCAGCACCATATCTGTGTCATAGAAGGAATTTGGTAGTACACCTTCTTTCCCTATTTTTTCGAATAGTTTATATAGTATTGGGATTAATTGTTCTTTGAATGTTTGGTAAAATTCACATGTAAATCCATCTGGTCCTGGAGATTTTTTCTTAGGGAGTTGATTAATAGCTTGTTCTATTTCTTTTCCTGAAATAGGGCTATTTAAATAATTTATTTCCTCTTCTGTTAATTTGGGCAATCTATATTTTTGTAGATATTCCTCCATTTCATTTACATTATCAAATTTATTGGCATAAAGTTGGGCAAAGAAACTCCTAATTATTACTCTAATTTCCTCTTCATTGGAGGAAAGTTCTCCCTTATCATTTTTGAGACTAATAATTTGTTTTTCCTCTTTCCTTTTTCTAATCAAATTAACTAAAGGCTTATCTATTTTGTTGGTTTTTTCATAAAACCAACTCTTACTTTTATTTATTAATTCAATAGTTTTCTTATTTTCAATTTTATTGATGTCCCCTTTAATTTTCAGAATTTCCAATTTGGTATTTAATTGAGGGTTTTTAATTTGGTCTTTTTCTAGCTTTTTTAATTGTAAGCCCAGTTCATTAATCTTCTCCTTCTCTGTTTTACGCAAGTAAGCATCTAGAGATATAAAATTACCCCTTATAACCGCTTTAGCCAAGTCCCACAAATTTTGGTATGTTGTCTCATTGTTGTCATTCTCCTGGATGAAATTTTCGATTGTGTCTGTAATTTGCTCTTTCACCCATTCGTTCTTCAGGATTAGATTATTTAATTTCCAAATAACTTGTGGTCTATTTTCTCCTGGCCTTATATTACATGTGAGTTTTATTGCATCATGATCTGAGAAGGATGCATTTACTATTTCTGCTTTTCTGCATTGGATTTTGAGGTTTTATGCCCTAACACATGATCCATTTTTGTATAAGTTCCATGAACCCCTGAGAAAAAAGTATACTCCCTTCTATCACCATTCAATTTCCTCCAGAGATCTATCATACCTAACTTTTCTAGCCTTTTGTTAACCTCCCTAACTTCTTTCTTATTTATTTTGGAATTTGATTTATCTAATTCTGAGAGAGCAAGGTTGAGATCTCCCACTAGTATAGTATTACTGTCTATTTCTCCTTGCATCTCTCTTAACTTCTCCTCTAGGAATTTGGATGCTATACCACTTGGTGCATATATGTTAAGTATTGATACTGCTTCATTGTCTATGGAACCCTTTAGTAAAATGTAGTTTCCTTCCTTATTTCTTTTAATTAGATCTATTTTTGTTTTTACTTGATCCGAGATAAGGATTGCTACCCCTGCCTTTCTTTGTTCACCTGAAGCATAGAAGATTCTGCTCCAGCCCTTTACCTTCACTCTGTATGTATCTCTATGTTTTAGATGTGTTTCTCGTAAACAACATATTGTAGGATTCTGGCTTTTAATCCAGTCTGCTACCCACTTCCGTTTTTATGGGAGAGTTCATCCCATTCACATTCACAGTTAAAATAACTATATCTGTATTCCCTGCCATCTTATTTACCCAGAGTTATGATTTTCTCTTCCCTTTCCCCTCTCTCCCTTCCCCCTCCCCAGTACTTTGCTCTTGATGACCACCTCTCACCAATAATCCTCCTCCCTTTAGAGTCCCTCCCTCCCCTTTATACCTTTCCCCTAATCCTTCTATTAGTTTATCCCTTTCCTTTTCTCCCCTCCCTCCTACCTTTCCACAAGGAGGGTCAGTGCTTTCTTTGAAGCCAAATGTGTCTGATATACTCTCTTAGAGTCCAATCTAATGAGAGTAAGGTTTACGCAATACTCATCACCCTCCCTTCTTTCCCTCAATTATATTAGATCTTCTATGTCTCTTTATGAGATTTTGCCTTATTTTACCTCCTTTATTTTTACTTTATTTTGCCTCCTTTTCCCCCCTCCCCCCTTTTTCTTTTTCAGTATGGTATCCCTTCCACCCCTATTTTCTTTTCCATTTTTATCAAAGAAAAATCAAATTATAGTGCCATTCTTTAAAGGATACCTATAGTAGGAATATAGTTCTCAAGAGATTTCCTTTTTACCTTTTTATGTTTCTCTTGAGTTCTCTATTTGGAGGTCAAATTTTTTGTTCAGATCAGGTCTTTTCATTAGAAATAGGTGAAATTCTCCTGTATCATTGAATGACCATCTTCTTCCCTGGAAGATGATGCTCATTCTAGCTGGATAACTTATTCTTGGCTGTAATCCAAGTTCTTTTGCCTTTCGGAATATCTGGTTCCAGGCCCTTCGATCCTTTAAAGTGGAAGCTGACAGATCCTGTGTAATTCTAATGACAGTTCCTCGGTATTTGAACTGTTTCTTTCTAGCTGCTTGCAATATCTTTTCCTTGGTGCGACAGTCCTGAAATTTGGCCACGATATTCCTTGGGGTTTTAATTTTGGGGTCTCTTTCTGGAGGTGATCGGTGAATTCTTTCAATGCCA